>PVKU01001323.1:0-102478 GCA_004027475.1 Anoura caudifer | reverse complement strand
CATTTTGACTGCCTCTAAGTGTTTGCTTCTATGTATTAGGTAGATCTATAAAGAATCTGGTTTGGAACTATGTCCGAGACTTCCTGTGACGGGTCCTGGGAAACCTGTTTGGAGCTGTCAGTGATCCACAGCTCTGGCTCTTTGTGCTTGGCCTGTTTGTGTGCAGAGAGAAACAGACTGTGCATCAGAGCCAGCTTTTACCATCACTGTGCCTGGGGGATAGTCAGCTAAAGTCCCAAAGCTCCCAGACACTCACCTCTGCCTGTAGGCTTTCTATTAAGCTTAAACACTGAAATCACCTCCAGCTGTACTTCTCAGCAGCCCCACGTACGTTCTACAGGTGGGGCTATTGCATCCCTTTAGGCTGATGCCACTTGGAGAGCAGTGTTTGGCTCAAGAAAGATGTCTTCCGAAGTATGGGGAATGACTCAGCACAAGGAACATTTTGGCTGTCCCTTCAGCTCTCTCCCTAGAGCTACCAACCTCAAACTGTCCTCTCATAGTTCTATTCCACTCTGTCCTCCCTCTGCCAGAGCCCAGGGTAAGTGGCTACAAATGCTATTTTGTGTGTTGGCCCTTTAAGAGGCTCTCTGTGCCTCTAGCCATCTCTCCCTGGTAGACCAAACCCCTCTGCTTTCAGAGCTGTGTGTTACTTGGTTTCCTTTCCTGGTTCTGGTGCTGTAGGCTGGGGAGCCCAGCTTAGGGTTTAGACCCAACACTTCCCAGGGGAAACCCCCTGGCCACTGAAATATCCCTCCGGAACTTCAGCTGCTGCCCATGGGAGTCCAGCCAGCCTTCTCGCATCTCCTCTGCACTCCCTACCAGTCACATTGTGGTGAAGTGGTTTCTTCCGTCTGTCCTTGGTTATAAGGGTTCTCTCCAGCTAGTGTTCAGTTGCTTATTCAGGATGATTTTTCCATAATTTAGTTGTAATTCCAGTTTGGTCCTGGGAGGAGCTTAGTGTGGCTCCCACTTATGCAGCAGCCATCTTGATCTCACCTTAGTGGGTATTTTAATATCAGCTCACTAAGGGGCACTATACCAGATATACAGATGAATCAGTACTTCATGGGATATGCTATTTCTGCAAATGGTTTCATCACTCCCATTTTGTATATGTTATCGTTGGTTATAATTTCACAGGTGCTATTTCTGACTGTGGCCTTGAATTCTTATTTGGGTCCTAAAGCAAGTTATGCATAATAACTGCATGGACTTTTATGATTATAAATTTTGCTATGTCTAAACCTAGAAATTAAATGAGTAATTTATTTTTTAAATGCACGTCATTTGTAATAATTTTTCTCTGTTACTGCAGAGCAATTTGATCAAGAGACGGAAGGAAAAAACATTTGAATTTTTAAATTTTGATTAGACATGGCAGACACTCTACAAGATATAAAAGGTAAAAAATGGAACGGTTATGTGAAAAAATGGTGTTAGATAACAATGAATTTAGTCTTCAAGTAGAGGACCAACTAAAGATTCACATGATGAACATCTTTAAAAAAATCACCATTGACTCTTTTTTTAACTTGATGAAGGGCACGTACTTTATGTATCTTTGTTCACTCAAAAAATTATTTAATGATTTCTAAATGCCAAGAACTGGGTTAGGCACGAAGGAAACAAAGATAATTAAGAGATAGCCTCTTCCTCACGATGCTCGGAACCTAGTGGAAGAGGCTGACGAGGAAACAGGCAGTTATAATTAAGCAGGATATAAAGAATCACACAGTGCTATGGTATATGGGAAAATGTCACTAACCCAGCTCTGTATTGTATTTATCATCAATACTGGGAAAGCATATTTTAGCCAATATGTGTTTATACTTTTCCATAGTCTTCCTTTTGTTCTAAAATATTTAAGATAACATATTTTTTCATAAAGATGAGATAACACTTATTATGTATTAACATATCAGCATCATCAAGGTCTTAATTATGGAAGTAATGGCCCCAAAAGGTGACCTTTTTTTTTTTTTTACCATTTGGGTGAGGATGCAGCATCATTCTCCCAAATTTTCAATATCTCCTCAAACCACCAAACATTAAACATACAATTAACATAAAAATAGTATGCATAGAATGTAGGCATAGCTTCAGCCAAGTCCTTTGGAACTTAGTCTCTGCTCACCACGCACATACGAACTCACCCAACCAGAGTGCTGCTGCGAAGCTTCTCTCATTTATAAATTCAGACTTTGCTACTGTATAGAAGTTACTTATGATATAAAGCACAAGTCACTACAGCAAAAGTAGAATATATGCTATTTCTATATGATATATAAAGTTATTATCTAAGATGTTAAAGTTGCAATGATACTATTTCTTGCTTAAATTGCAGCATTTTAATACTTCTAATATAAGAGAACATACTCTATTTCAACTTCCAAAACTTCAGACAATAAAACCACTGAGATAGTATGGATCCTTCTTTAGTGAGCTGCAGAGAATCTATGCTCTAAATCTTTGTTGTAGAATATAGCATTAAACTAGTCAGATCCTATCAGTTGCTTGGCTAACATAAATGGTATATAATAAAATTTCATTTGCACATTAACCTGCACAAATGGTATTTGCTGTGCTCCTATTATGTATTCGGTACTGTAGCAGATATTGGGTTCCATGTCATCCCTATCTCCAGGGAGTTTGCCATGTATAATGAGATGCAGACTCAGTGCCACAAAGACACTAAAGCAGAAGGATGGATACTATCTTTCATGTGGAGAGAAAGCTCTAAAAAGGAGGCCACACATGCTAATTCTTAAAGAGTGAATAAGAATTTTCTAGGTGGTTAGCATGATATTTTATGAGGCAAATTATATATTATTTATTCATTCTACTCACTTTAAGTTCTATTTTTAGTAAGTCAGGTGACAGAAATCTTTATGCCTAAACTGCATTATCTTAGCTTCCTGCAAAAATGCCTTCACTGGATTAGTTCAATATTATGGTCATAGATTTTCTTAAGAAGTGGTTCTATAAAGAATATGGCTGCACTATTCGTAAAATATTTTTGATTGGTGTCATATGTGGATTATTGAATATGACTAGTATTGAAAAATGACTCCATAAGCAATTCTTTTTGCTCTTAAGGTGTTTTAACATTTTACTATCTTCCTTAATTGAGATAAATGCATTTTCTCTTTTATTTCACTTCTTCATAGATAAAATATATCTATTGGATATGAAAACTGTCAATGTCCCTCCCATTGAACTTTTAAGTTTTCTTTATTTTCATTTGTGTCTCTTCTAAAATATTTTTTTTCTAACTAGAGTGTCATCAGCTTACAAAGATTCTTAAGGCTTTTTATTGGGGAAAAAAGATATCCCTCAACTCTGTCTTTTCCTATTTACCTTTTTTCATTCACTGCCAGATTGCTTCAAAAAATGGTGCATATTTGTGCATCCATTTTCCTTATTTAGCATTGTACTCTTATTCCAATTCAATTTGTCTACTGCCTCATCATCCTATTGAAACTGCTATTAGTAAGGAAACAAATGCTCATCCAGGTACCACAATCAAAATCTATTTTCTATCTTGGGTATTATTGTGGGCTTGTAGACAAAAAAACATTAGAAACTATCTCTTGCTGACATGAACCAAAAATTAATGTATGAGAAGACTTTGGGTAGCTTATAGAACCAACCAGACAGAGTGCTGGAGAACCAGGACCAGACAATGGATAAAAAAACAAAGGAAGCTGAGTAACAGGTCCCATGGCCAAGTCATACTTCGGTTAAACTCTGGCGAACACCACAGTCACTGAGCGTTGAATTATGAGCTGTCACTATACATTTTCATCCTCACTTGAGAATGAAAACTCCTGGGTGGAATATCTAGTTGCCTGAACCTAGGTCACTTGTCTCAAACTCTGGCTGTTGTGTACTTTCTCTAGTGGGGGCATGGCCCTTTGTCCTTCACTTAAAGCAGAATTTTCCCCCAAGTAAAAAAAAAATGCTTTTGATGTTGAGCAGCAAATTCAAATGTTACCCCCATGATCACTTTGTGGCCTTTGGTACCATTATCTACTTCCTAAAAGTCTTTTTTTAAAAAAATATGACTTCTAGATACCTCTCCTATTTTTTCACCTTGCTGTCTCCCTATTATCAATTACATAGGTATAAAAACTTGAACATGACATTCAATGTCCTTCATAATAATGCCCTTTGTATTTTGGGCAGTATGTTCCCCTTACTATGTTAGCTCCCTGCTCTGCTATCAGATACCGTAACTACTTTTAACTGATGAAACTACTTGTATTTCCATAGGAGACATCTGCAAAAGACTTTCTTACTCTTTGTCTTTGTATGTTGCCTTCAAAGTTCAGATTAATTTTGTGAAGCCCTCAGAGCTGAATTAATCTCTCCTTTCTCTGCCTTCCCTTGGTACTTCATCTAGTTTGTTTATGACTTGCTCTTCCAAAGAGATTCTTCAAAGGAAGACCATGTCATATTTATATTCAGCACCATCTTGGTTGAATGAATTTTGAATCATCTTAAATCCTCTTTGGACATATTCGAGATAAAAATTGTATGGTGATAAAAATAACATTATAGTAGTTGTTATTTATTATAGTCCAGGTTTTTAATTATTCAAAGTACCATTGTTTTTATGGGTAATTAAAACTTTCTTGAAGTATCTTTCTCCCCCAAATCTGGACACAGTTCAACAAATAAAGCTGAAGTCTTCTGTTGTGCTAAGGAGGCCACTGTGGTGAAATAGAAGGAAGAGCCTCTTTTTATTGTGTTTCTGTTATTTTCTAGGACAACAGAATAATCCCTATGCAGCCAATAGCCTAATGTGATTGCTGGCATAAGGATTGGTAGTGTCTTTTCAAAATGAGCTTAGCAAAATCCTAGATGGGCATCACTCTACCAGCTGCTATAAAACCCCCTAAATTACTACTCATGAATAACTTTTAATGTTGTGCTGACATGTGCTGGCCATGGTTTGCCCCTCTCCAGACTGTTTAATAAGCTACAGATGAACAGAAGGTCCTTCCATCATTCTGGTATTCTCCTCTGCCTACCCAATTCCCATATCTCAAGTAAGAGGCAAGATTAGACCCACCATAGCAGAAACATTCACAATAAGTAGGCAAATGCCATTTCATACTTAATTTGATTATCAAATATATCCTGAACCCAGGGGAGGTATTTTCTCATGTTTATTAATTATTCTCAGACAATAAGTTGCTGTGTAGTTTTGAATGATATAATGCACTATATAAAAGATACAATTTTTACTGTTGGACAAGAAAATATCTATGAACAGGAAGATTAATGCATCTTCCACAAAGGAAACTAAATGAAAACAACTGGTAAGGTAGTGGCAATGAAGTTTAAAAATTAAGTGGTTCTGAATTTTAAACTCTAAGGTAATGGTACAAAAAAATGTGAAAGCCTGAAATGGGCAAAGAAAGATTATTGGGTAATCTGCTTTGCTTACCTTCTGGGTTATCTCTGCCTTTCATCTATCTGAGCTGTTTTACAGTTCTATAAAGTTGCATAATACAAATAGTAATGCAAATGATTCTTGTCCATAGAAATGCAAATTGCATTCTCTGGAAACACAGTTGATTATTGCTCTGTGGGCATTAACCAGTGTTGCATCTATTAAGCAAATTTATTTCATCATTCTTCATGTTCTACATATGCATGGTTCCAGTTTCCTTTAGTACCATTTGTAACATCTTACTGGTTCCTTCAGTTGGTGAATTAAATAAAATCTTGGTCACATGTGTTCATTTTATATTTATATGTATTTTACTTGTAAAAATTGTCTTTAACTGTTTATATTTATGGTTTTACTAAAAATAGTTTAATATTAAATGGCAGGATGGTTCTCTGTTCCTTCTTTTCTTCCTCTTTCCCTCCCTTCCTTCTTTTCTTTAACAATTATTAATATTAGTTGGGTGCATACTATGTGGCAGGACTGGGCACACAAAATGCAACCTGAGTCTGATCTATAATGACTTTCACAGGGATAAACAAGACTATATGAGACAATAAAAATAATAAGGTCTGTGAGTTTATATAGACATGTATTTAAATTTGGGTTCTACCTCTTTCCTACCATGTGACTTTTGGCAAGTTTCTCAACTTTCCTGAACTTCACTTTCTTCATTTAAAAATGGGTTTGTTAGCAGTGAACAACACCAGATGTTATACCTCTTTCCTTGAGATTTGACTGGGAAAGAATTCAAAGCCAAGACTCAAATATAAGCAAAAGTTTATTTAGACAGTCACAGAGGTAGAAGAAGGAGTGAGCTGGGCTGTGTGGGCTCAGGAAACATGTTATAGAGACAGAAGAAGAGCCCTTGCACCTTAGGACAAAGAAAGGCAAAGCGTGCCTGGGGAAAGGAGAGGGGGAAAGGCATGGGAGAGAAAAAGAGAGAGAGCAAGTGCCCATGCACATGGGAGCATTGGGTCCTTTGTCTTAAGGGTTTTTAATGGAGGGGATTTTAGGAGAGGTCTCAGGGGAAGATTTCAATAAAATATTCATTAGCTTTTCAGGTGTGTCTGTTCAGGGCTGTGGTCTCTACTGATTGGTGTGCTAGGGTAGGGAGTCATTAGTCATTGCAGCTGGCCCTGATGTCCGCCATGGCGTGGCTATATGTGGTTTTGCAGCTTTTCTGGGACTGGAGCTGAAACACAGCTGAGGCCTAGATGTCATTATTTCTAGTTTGACCAAAACTCTGTCTCTGCGGTAAAGAGGCATGCAGCATGTTCCTAAGATTATTTGATGTGGGCCAGAACCTCATTGCTCTGAAGGCTTAATGCTTACGGGAGGGGTTGTGCAACGGCTTGTACGGGAGTTGTATGAGGCTGTTTTCTGGTCTCCTCGTTCCTCCACATGACTAGTGACATGCCAGGGGAGGACAAGTCAGGGGGAGGTGTGAACTGCCTGACCAGCAACATGCAAGGTCGGGAGGTCTAAACCGCATGACCAGGCACATGCTAGGGGGGGAAGGGTTACCCTTTCCAGCCTGGTGAGCCTCAGTACTCGGCTTATTGTTTCTACTCTGCTCAAGTCTGCCTAACTGTCTACTACGTCAGGTTGTACTAATTTCATCCCTTCACGGTTGTTGGATAAATTAAGATTATGTATGTAACTGCTTAGTACTTAGGTAGCACCTGGTTCTTGGTAGGCACTCAGTGACTCAGTGAATGTTAGTTCCCACTCTGTACTCCATGCTCTCAACCTCCTTCTTTTGTGATTAAAAAAAAAATTAGAGGGGAGAGGGGAAGGAATTTCAGGGGAAAAGGGGAAGGGTTTATAGGAACAAGTATAAAGGACACATGGACAAAAACTAGGGGGGATGGAAATGGGAGGGAGGTGGGGAGGGCTGGGGCGGTGGGTTGGGATAGGAGTAAAAGAAAACTGTACAAGAACAACAATTGAAATAAAATTAAAAAAATGTATTTGCCACTGCCTCAACAAGTCATTAATCCTTTTTATGGATATTGGAATGACAAGGTCAAGCTCAATAAACAAGAATCTAGAGTACTCAAAGTCTCAGTTCAATACCCAGCTCAATGAGTCATGCAAGCCTAAAGCAAGAAATAAGCTCACAACCAGGAAGACCTCTAAATATTTAAAAAAAAAAATGCTACTTATGGTTAAGGGACTATTACTGTAAAAAAACATGATTACAAGAACGCCCTTATTGCAGAAAGCATAATATTAGCCTACCTGGATAATTACAGATCAAAATTTATGAAAGCCAAATTTGCCCTGTCAACTTCCTAAAAGCAAATGCTTCCCTTCCTGTCTTTGTGGGCCCATAGCGTTTAATTTTTTACCCAGTTAATGTTAAATGTTCTCTCTATTATTTTTCTCTCCAGCTTTGTTTGCCAGTTCTTCTTAGCAGCCAGACATGTTTGCACCCTTCTCTTTTAATCTTTTACTGGGCAGTTTAAAACTTTAAGTTATTCAAATTCCAAATGAATATTGAATGGAATATTCATTATGCACCTTCCAGTTGCCCCTTTTCTATTGCTGTAGTGACACTGATGGATGGTGAAGATGCAAATGCCTATTTCTTGTGAGTTTAATCTAAGCTCCGTGCACCCTGATATATCTTATCATTTTGTTTGGTAATTAGACTTCTCTGATGATGCTGTAAAATACATCTCAGTTGTGAAGGGAAAAGTCATTATTTATCATTAGATGGTGGAGAATATGCTCATTTCTCACTGCCCTTACCTGGGTAGCAAGGACAGAGTGATGCAATTTCAACCTGGAGGCCTGTGCTGATGTGATTTTGGGATGGAACAAATAGCCATGAAATTAATCTGAGAATGTTCAATTGTTCTCTTGCCAGGGCTTGGCTGGCATCATCTTGGTATATGAAGGAAGTATAGCTTTCCAGGTTCTTAGCTTCCTTCCTGAGCATGAGCAAATCAGGGGAAGATTTGTCCCTGTTACATATTGTCCCATAAAGGGTGAGGATTGGGACCAAAAGGAAATGAATTAATAAGGGGGAAATGTCTTTTGAAGCCAAGGGACTATAATTAGTACGGTTCTGTCAGCATTGTATTTACGATGCAAGGCTGTTACCTAATGTGAGTTGGAGAAAAACTTGTGTAAGTGTGGCACTGGGAAAAGGTACAAACAAGCCTTGACTCACAGATTCTGCATCATAAGGAAAATGAAAAAAGAAAAAAAAAACCAACAAAAACTGAGTGTTGGACGGAGGTCACTGATTTCCGGGGAGGACAGTCTCGCTTTCTGTTTACTCACTCAGCGAGCCATTACTGAGCTACAACTAAATACCAACACTCTCCTGAGAGCAAACGTTGTTCTGAAGTTTGGTAGGTTAGAGGACAACTGTAGTGCATTCTAGGAAGGTAAACTCAGTAATTATATTTTGTATATGCATAATTAACCCCTTCAGTTATTTTATTGAATTTTGTGTTTTCCTCTAAGCTTTAAAATATATTTCTTTTCTCCTTAGGCAAGATGATACATTAAATCATCTTGTAGCCAATGTAGTGTTGCTGTATAATTTATATTTATTGTTTCTAAATGATACAGATATTGTTCTTGATAATATCAGAAGAAGCCTTAAAGGGCAGCAAACAGTTCTATACAAATTGTGAAGTGATAAGTGTCTTCTTTAGAGCTGCCCTGAAATCCTTCAGAAAGGTGTCTTTGCCTGTCCAACGTTAAATGAGAAACTGGGGTGATTTACCTCTGAAAAAAACTTTATGGATGGGCACAGAGAAGAAAAGTCAGCAAGTACTACTTTCCTCAGTGTTGCAATGATTTCTCATGCTTGTTGATATTAAGTACATCATATGGGTGAATACATATCAACTACCTGGAAGAAGGTCTGGGACTTGGGAAACAGGCAATGACCTCATTATTATTGGGAATTGTAGACCACTGGAATCTTTCATGTATGCCACATTCTGATCAGTACCTCCTCTTCTTTTCATTTCTTTCATCTAATTCTCCAAATTCAATAATCTTTCAGACCCACTGGGACCCATAATCCTTCAACCCTATTATCCTTTCCGCCGTCCCTCACCCTTTTGTGATGACACTTTCCTTTTTTATAGAGTTTAATTACTATTCTCATTCATTATGGCCACCCCCCTGCATGTACAGTAAATACTCTTGCCTTTTCCTTACTCTAACATACACTGTTGCGAAACTCTAACGCTGGTAAAACCTGACATATGGCTGTTTGCTCCTGTGCATATGAACAGGGCAGGAAAAAATCAAAGAACATGGCTGACTGCTTTCACGAAACTCATGATGGGGACCTTTAATGCTCCTGTCAGTCACTATACTTTCTGATCCAGTCACTTCCCCATTTTTCCTTAGTTAACTATCTCATACCTTCCTTTTCTTCAAATCTCCAGACCTTCAACAATCTTCACTCTTAGTTGATTTTCAGAAAATAGCTTTCATAATCTCCCATGATCAGATCTAACTACCTGCCTCCCTTTCTTTACTCATATACAAGGTCCAGCACAAATAACGTCCTTTTTTTATTACAAATTCTTTTATTGCGAAATCATAAGCATGTAATTCTGTAACATAAGAATATCACACTCAAACACATCATTTGAAATTTTAGGTGAAATATTCAAATTAAAATTATAAATTATTACACCCATATTATTACCCCACCAACCACACTCAAGCAGGCATTACTTTTGCCGGACCTTGTACTTTGCTTTGCACCTGTTATTACAGATGACCTGTCCCACCTGTGTCTAAGGACAGCATCTTTATTTGTGGGCTAGATCCTATTTCTTTCTACTCAAGGATGTGGTCCCAGCAATTCTGTCCTCTTTCTCCTGTACTAACAATTTTCTCCTTTTTATTGGGTTATCGCTATTAACACAAAAATGTGCTCTTTTTTGTCACATTTTAACTAGAAACTCTTAAATTCACCTTTTCTTCCTTTTGTACCAAAATTCCTAGCAAGAGTTTAATATCTTTATATTCATTACCCCTAGTCTATTTTAAAGGCACTTTATCAGGCTTTTGCCCCTAATCACTTTACCAAAACTGTTCTTGCCAAGATCCCAATGACCCTCAAATTGCTGATAATTCTCAGTCTTCATTTTACATGAACCATCAGCTGCATTTCATAGTCTTGAATCATTTTTTCTAACATCAAATACTTCTTCATTTCTTGCTTATAATGCCACATTTTCCTAGTTTTTCTATTACCTCTCTGGCTACTACTTTTCAACTTTCTGTGCCAGATCCTTGTTCTCTTCTTCCTCGACCTCTGAAAGTTGCTGTGTCCCAGGGCCCCGTCCTTGATCCTTCTCGTTTAACTAGACCAACAAACTGGGGCCCATGGCTGAATCCAACCTGTGGCTGTTTTAATAAATACCATTTTTTTTTTATTGAACACAACCCATTTGTTTATATGTTATCTACGGCTGCTTTTGAGCTGCATAGGTGAGTTAAGTAATTGTGACTAAAACCACATGCTCCTCAAAGCTAAAATACTTCCTATCTGACTCTTGAGAGGAAAAGTGTGCTGATACCTGATCTGCACTTACTCCTTCTCTTTCCATGAATGCATTCAGAATCATGGTCCAGATGCTAGGTACTGATATCTCTGCATTGTATTTCCAGACCAGACATCACATCAGAAACCCAGACTTACAAATCCAATTGCTGATGAAAGATCTATACTTGGATGTCTAGTAGTAAAAATAGTAAACGTGTTTGAATTTAAAATGGTCAAAATGAAACCTCTTACCTTTATCTTTAAAGTTGGTCCATCTACAGTTGTCTGCATCTCAGTTAACATCAACACTAGTTTTCCAGTTGCTTAGATGGAAAACTTGACATTATCTTTGACTTTTATCTCATACTCCATATTCAATTTGGGAATCCTGACGGCTCTAACTTCAAAATACGTCCAGAATCTGACCACTTCTCCCATTCTGCTTCAAGTCATCATAGTAGTCTCTTTCCTAAATTACTATAATCACCTCTTATTTGATTTTTCTGGTTTTATCCTTGCAGGCACCCCCAATTTGGGCTATTTGCAATATGGAAGCAAGGGTGTTTTTTTAAAAAAACACAAAAAAGCCAAATTATGTCATTTTCTACTTACAGTAATTTTTAGTCAAAATAAAAGCTAAACTTCTCACAATGGCCAGCCAAGTCCTGTATCTTGCTTCCATGTTGCCTCTTTAAAATGACGTACCACTCTCCTTTGTGCTCGGGTTTAGCCACACTGAGCTCTGTGTTCTTACTTGAATATTCCAGGCACAGCCTCTTTTTCAGAGCTTTTGTCCTAGTTTTTGCTTATACTACTAGGAAAGCTCTTTCCTCGGGTATTTGCAAGAGTTGGTCAAATATCACTTCTTAAATAAGAACTAACCAGCCACCCTATTTAAAATTCACAGTCTCCTCCTTTCCAGCATTTTCCTATCACCTTTATCTTACTTTATGTTTCTTTACAGCTCTTCCCACCTTCAGTACTATAAATATATAATTTAGTTAGTTATGTTTTAATCTTACCACTCATTCCTAGATCACAAGCTCCATGAAGAAGTTTTTTCCTTTGTCTCTGTTTTTTCAATCTTAAATTTTCAACACCTATAACAGTGCTTGGCATGCAGTGGATGCTCAATAAATATTCATTGCCTACACAAGTGATAACGTGAGACACAATACTATGTTATCCAGAGAAGTATGAAGAATATTTTTGATGTATTAATTAGACACAGTATTTGAATTTTAAATATATTTTCTGTAGTGATAGACACTTCTGGGTTGTTCATTTGAGAAGTGAGGATTAATATACTGGCATGAGAAGACTTTCAACATTTCCATCACTAAGATTCTCTAAAATTTGCATGATAGATTTCATTAATATAGCCCTTTAGATTTAAGTTAAATTAGAAGAATAAACATTGAGCTAGTGAGCAAACACTTTGTGCCTTCATTTTGTTTGCCACAACACTCTCAGAATGTTTCTAAAACACCAAACTGCCTCCATTATGTCCCTGATATAAAGCCTTCTTGTTGCTCATAATTACTAAGTGGCAGAAAAAGGGACACATTCTGCAGGGTCTAATGTTTACCTGTAACTCTAGCTTCACCACTTTGCCTGTTTCACCTGTATCAACCCACTGAAGTTTCTGGGACACCTGATAGCTTTTCATACAGTTTCTAAAACATTCATTCTGAAAAGTAAGGCTTTCTTCTCCCACATGCAGCATTTTCTTAGGTTCATCATAAATGTCATATGCTGTCTCATGACACAGTCTTTGATCTGCTCAGTAGTAAGTCCTTGGCTTTCATGATGCCCTGTATCTCTCTTTACACTCACCACGTAATAATATTGTTTTGTGTGTTTTCTTTCAAATAGACTATGTCCACTGAGATCAGGACTAATCAATAATCAATTTTTTCACCTTTTAAATTTTGGGATATATTTAGATTTACAACAGATTTACAACTACACCCAGCTTCCCTTTATATTAACATCTTTTTTAAAGAACTTTTTAAAAAGATTTTTGTTTATTTATTTTTAGAGAGAGTGGAAGGGAGGGAGAAAGAGAGGGAGAGAAACATCAATGTGTGGTTGCCTTTCATGTGGCCCCCACTGGGGACCTGGCCACAACCCAAGCATGTGCTCTGACTGGGAATCGAACAGGTGACCCTTTGATTCACAGTCCATGCTCAAGTCACTGAGCTACACCAGCCAGGGCTATATTATCATCTTATATAATAATAAAAAAAAGTTTACTAAAACTAAGAAATTAATCTTGGTAAAATATTATTAAATATATAATTCATTTGATTTTTACCAATTATTTCTCTGATGTTTCTTTTCTATTTCAGGGCCCAACCCAGTGTTTAGTTTTCATGTTTTCTTATCCCGTCAACATTGAGCGTTCTTCAGCCCTTGTCTTTCATGACCTTGGCATGTTTGAAGAGTAGTGGCCAGTCAGGTTGCAGCATGTCTCTCAGGTTGGGTTTTTCTGATGTTTTCGCTTCATTAACTTGTGATTATTCATAATTGGGAAGGGTGTCGCAGAGGTGTATTACCTCTCAGTGCATGACATTGTGACAGGGGTTTCACAGTGTGGAAATGGTTATGTGATGTTAACCTTCAAGAAGTGCTGTCTGCCAAGATTCTCCAAACACTGCTATTTCTCCCTTTGTAATTTCTAAGTGTTGTGGAGGAGATACTGCGAAACTACGTGGATATTCTGTTTCTCCTAAACTTTGCCCAGTAATTTAACTGTTAGTGGATTTTTCCTGAAAACAAAATATTGTGGCGTTATAATGATGATTTCTTTTATTTCTTTCATTCTTTCTACATTTCTTCATTGGAATTATTATATAGGAAGAGCTTATTTTAATCTTTCACTTATTCAGTTATTTAATTACATTATTATGGATTTAGGATGAAATATTATTGGTTTATAATTCAGTATAATTATTATGTATTTTGTTTTTCAAAAGGTTCTAAATTTGGCCATTGAAAGCTCCTCCAGTTGGCTCCTTTATACTAGTTAATACGTGACACACATATGCATGTATTTATACATTTGTACATCTTTCTGTGTGTGTGTGCACTACTTAAAAACTGCCTCCCCATGTTGATAGCTCTGACTTCAGTCTTGCCCCACAGTGTTCATTTCAGCCTTCTATTATTTCTTATTTTTGATGTTTTTTGTTCAACATGGCTCTCATTTTATAAAATATACAGGGCCCAGCACAAATAATGCCCCTTTTTATTTTAAAATCTTCTATTACAAAATCATAAGATGTAATTCTGTGACATAACAATATCACACTCAAGCACACCACATGGCATTTTAGGTAAAATGTTCAAATTAAAACTACAAATTATCACACCCATATTATTGCCCTACCAACCACACTCAAGCAGGCACTACTGCTGCCAGACCCTGTGTTGGATTTGTTCGGCTCTAGTGTACAACTAAAGAACTTTGAGAATTGGTAACACATACTCTTGTGAAAAACAAATTTACTACTGTAGGGTGGTGTCAGTTTCTTTTGCCTTTAGCCGTAGAGTATTCTGTCAAAAGTCTGTTTTCTAAATTATTTAGTTCAGCACCTTTTTCCTATTATTTTTGTAGCTACAGGATTCATCTGTAATAAAATTAGATTCATTTGTCACAGTCTGCCTTTCATCCTTTTCTTGACATCCTGCTTTCAAATGATATCACTTAATGTATCTCTTCTATTTTTTGTGCTTTGTTTTTATATATTTTTCTTTTACATATGGTACAAACACAAAATACATTGTAACTATTTTTGCTTTGGACAATCACATTTTTAGAGCAATTAAATTAAGAAAAATATTTTATCTTTATATCTTTATCTTTATTTTTATCTTTAATACCAGTGTTCTATTCTTTGGTTTGTGTGTGTGTGTGTGTGTGTGTGTGTGTGTGTGTAGATCCCATATTAAATGTGACATCATAATCATTCTGCCTGGAGAATTTCTTTTAACATTTCTTGTAGCCTCTGGGGACAAGTTCCCCCAGTTTTGATTTATTGAAGAAAGTTTTCTTTTTCTTTCATTTTTAAAAGAATGGAATTCTAGATTGACAGATCCTTTTTTCCTTTCAGGGCTTTGATGGTGTCATTTTGGAGGTGTGTGTTCTAGCTTGCTCAGCTTCTGAGAAAATTTCTATAAAATTTCTGAGAAATTTTATATAATACTTAGCCTCATTCTTCTCTATGTAATCTGTTGAAATTTCCTTAAAATAAACAATCAAGAAATATATATTCCTAATACATAAAATACATTTATAATTTCTTCTGTAGCAGAGAAAGATTTTTCTTTGTCTTAGTTTTCAGCAATTTGAATATGATATACTTATTAAATTTTGTTGTGTTTTTTATCCTGCTTGGTAGTCCCTGAACTTCTTGAATGTGTTTTGGTGATGTGTCATTAGTTTTAGAAAATTCTTGGATACTTTATCATCAAATAATTTTTCTGCCTTATTCTATCTTTCCTGTCTCTTTTTTTCTTTCTAGGACATTAATTACATGTATATTAGGCTATTTGATATTGTTCCATATCTCTTGGATATTCAGTTCTGAATCCCTCTCCTACTGTACACCCTGCAACTCTTCTTTCTCTCTTTTTTCAGTATGGATAAGTTTTGTTGGCCAAGCTTCATATTTGCTGTTTTTTTTCTTCAGTGTTTCAAGTCTAGTGTTCAACTAATCAAAGGTATTCTCCATCTGTTATTGTTTTTTTTTTTCATTTTAAATATTTCCTTTGATTCTTTCTTACAGTTTTCTTGCCTCTGCTAAAGTTTCCCATTTGATCTTGTATGTTTTCAACCTTTTCCAATACAACCTTTAACATATTAATCTTAGATCATTTCAAATACCTGTATCATATCTGAAGCTAATACTGATGATTGCTTTGTTTCTTGGGAGTGGTTTACCTTGTCTTTTTGTGTGTCTCTCCTTTTTTTTTTTAAATTAAAAGCCAATCATTAATTGTAGGTCCAAGATGGTGGAGGGGTGAGTGGAAGTTACACTAACCTCCTCCCAGGAGCAACCTGGAATTGCTGCTAAATTGTGGAGAAATTATCTGTAACAAACAACTGAACAATAGCAGGAGAGAAGCTTTATAACCATGGAGAGACAGAAGAAACGGCTTCAATACAATGTGACTGGTCGGGAGTGTAGAGGAGGCCCAAAAGGGCTGGCTGGGCCCCACTGGCAGCAGCTGAAGTGCTGGAGGGCTATCTCAGCAGCTGCAGGGGTTCCCCTTGGGGTGTGAGGTCTAAACCCCAAGCTGGGCTTCCCAGCCAATAGCATCAGAGCCCACAAAGTACACAGATAACGACCAACAGCAAAAAGCTGCAGGGTTGCTCTCTGCCAGAGATGGATGGCTAGAGATGCAAAGAGCCATTTAAAGGGCCAATGCATAAATTTTCCTTTGTAGCTGCTTACCCTAGGCTCTAGTAAAGGTGGGGTGAGGGTGGGTGTGGTGGTGTAGAGTGGACAAGAGACACTTGAGGAAAGACTGGCGATGGTGGCTTTGGTGAGAGAACTGAGAGAGCAGCCACCAGGATCCCGGTGCTGAGTCATCCCCCCTGCTGCAGGAATCGTCTTGCTCAGGCAGACCACTCCTTCCTGAGTGGCATCAGCCTGGGTGGAAGTGATAGCCCCGCTCCCAGGAGATACTCTGCCCTGCCCTGTGGTGCTTAAGCCTGACTGCTGATTGCAGTGACTGAATTAACAACTGAAGGAGTCAGCCACAGATGGTAGATCTCTGGTAGTCTCAAGCAGGCTGCTGAAGGCCAGACTCGGACGTCACCTGACATCACCAGAGGCGGATCCGGAAAGAATAAACAGTGCTAAATACTAGATTCTACTGAGGCAAAATCCACTGTGGTCTTCTCCATGATTCACAACATTTTCTTTCCTGCATAGTTTTTTTAACATTCACTTCTTGTCCTTCATGTTTGCATATTAAGCCACTAGATTTTATATTACAGTTTATTTCAATTCTCATGTTTTTCTCCTCCCTTCTCTTACCCCATTTTACCTTCTTCTCTCCTCTTATTATTTTCATTTTAAATTTTGTTTTCTCTCTTGCTACAACCTGTTTCCATTTTGCCCTCTAACTATTTCTCCCCCATCCAGACTTTCAAAACTGATTTTCCTATCAATGGTCATCTTGCATTCTTTTCCCCTCTCTTAAAATACCTATGGTCTCTCTCTACCTTTAGCAATAGTTTTTCGTTGGTTGTGGATAGGGTAGTTGTTATTTCGTTTTTTCAATTTTATCTCTATATCTTCATTATTCATGTATTTCAGATCTCAGTTTTTACTGTTCTCCTTTCCTACTCCTTTCTGCCTTCATCCTGCCTGTTCTTTTTTGTCTCAAAATTTAACTTTTCCCTGTCTTAGTCTGTTTTTTTTTTCTTTCACCTTGCCCTTTCTTTTTCCATCTCAAATTTTAATTTTTTCATTTCTTAGCCTGGTTTTTGTTCCCCACTCTTAGTATTCCCTCTCCCTCCATTGTCTCAAAATCACTTCCCTTAATTCTAGACATCCCTGAAGCTTTTCTTTCTTTTTTCCTCCTTATTCCCACCCCACCTATATTAATCTTAGCTCATTTGTTGTTGGTAGGGCTGTGGTGGATCTTTTCCTCCAATTTGTTTCCTTTTTTATTATTTATTTCCTATCTTTTACTTTTTTATTTCTCTTTCTTACTTTATTATTTTATTTTCCATTTAAACATAATACTATATGCTCCCCTTGTCTTACTCCATCTCACCTTCTTCCCTTTTTTATTTATAATATAAATTTACTTTCTTCACATTGCTCTAATTCTACTCTTATTAGTGCTCCTTACTCTTCCCTCTCAAAATCATTTTCCTTTCAGTTAGTCATCTCATATTCACTTCCCTTTTCTTATAATAGTCTTAATCTCTTCACACTTTAATCAGTACTGGTTCATTTGCTGTTTATAGTGGGATTGTAGGTGGGAGCTATTCTTACAGGCCTGGGTTTTTTTCCTGGGCTGTGTTTTTTTTTCTGGCAGCACCCGCACAGCAGCACACAAAACATGGTGGGCGGAGAGACCCTCAGTCAGCCAGCTGGAGGGAAGGACCCACCAAAGAATGACCCAACAAAATTAAAACCCAATTACACCCAGAGAACCACCATAAACTATATAAAGGGCATCTCAAGAGCATTAAGTTCAGGAGATCAAGGAGATTGCATCACTGAATCCCACAGGTCTCCTACCATGGAAGTTTATACCACAAAGTTAGGGAGTCAAAGCAGATCAATTTGAGAAGCAGACACGAACAAGAAGAGTCTCCCCTAAAATGGGGAAACAAAGAAACAACCTCCAAAGAAAGGAAAGGAGAAACCCTCAGAAAGAATGCTAAATGAAATAAAGGCAAGTCAACTATCAGACACTGAGTTCAAAACAATGGTTATAAGGAAGCTCAATGAACTCAGTGAGAATTATCAAGAACTAGTGGGAAGCTACAAGGAACTTACTGCAGACTACATCAGCATGAAAAAGGACATAGAAACGATCAATAAGAGCCAGGAGGAAATGAAGAATACAATTTCTGAATTGAAGAACACAATAGAAGGAATCAAAAGCAGGCTAGATGAAGCAGAGGATTGAATCAGTGAGCTAGAGAACGAGGTAGAAAAAAAATCCCAGAAAGAGCAAGAAAAGGAAAAAAGACTCAAAAAGAATGAAGAGCGGTTAAGGGAGCTGCAGGACAACATGAAACATAGTAATATCCATATAATAGGGATGACAGAAGGAGAAGAAGAGGAGCAAGGGATAGAAAAACTGTCTGAAGAAGTAATGATGGAAAATTTCCCTAATTTGTTGAGAGAAAAAGTCTAAATTTAAGAAGTTTAAGAAGCACAAGTTTAAGAAGCACAGAGGGTTCCAACCAAGATCAACCTAAGGAGGCCTACTTCAAGACATGTATCATAATTAAAAATGCAAAATTCAACACAAAGAGAGAATCTTAAAGGCAGGTGGGGAGAAACAGGAAATAATATAGAAGGGAGCCCCAATAAGGTTAGCAGCTGATTTCTCAGCAGAAAGATTACAAGCCAGAAGGAAATGGCAAGAAATGTTCCAAGTAATTAAAAGCAAAGGCCTGCAACAAAGACTATTCTACCCAGGAAGGCTCTTGTTTAAAATGGGAGGCAATCAGGAGTTGCTCAGACAAAAAGAGGCTGAAAGAATATACCTCCAGCACACCAGCATCACAAGACATGCTAATGGGACTTCTTTAAGAAGATGAAGGAAAGGACTGAGAGAAAGAGGAACATAGGTACAAAGGGGAAAATGGCAATGAATAAGTACCTATCAATAACCTCAAATGTAAATGGATTAAATGCTCCAATTAAGAGACATAGGATAGCTGAATGGTTAAGAAAACATGACCCACACAAATGCTGCCTACAAGAGATCAACCTGAGAACAAAGACCTACACAGACTGAAAGTTAAGGGTTGGAAAAAGATATTCTAAGCAAATAGGAGAAAAGAGCAAAGGTTGCAATAATTATATCAGAAAAAATAGATTTAAAAACAAGGGCCATAAAAAGAGAATGAGAAAGTCACTTTAAAATACTCAAGGGGAGAATCCAGCAAGAAGTCATAAAGATTGTAAACATATATGCATTCAACATAGGAGCACTCAAATATATAAGAAAAATCTTGGAGGACTTCAAGAAAGTTATAGACAACAACACATTTATAGTAGGGGATTCTAACATCCCACTGCTAAAAATGGATAGATCTCCCAAAGAATCAACAAGGATATTGTGGCACTGAATGACATTCTAGATCAAATAGACTTAATTGGTATATATAGAACCTTTCACCCCAAAGAAGCAACATACACATTCTTTTCAAATATACATGGAACATTTTCAGTGACAGGACACAAAACAAGCCTCAACAAACTCAAGAAATTTGAAATCATATCAAGCATTTTCTCAGACCACAATGGCTTGAAACTAGAAATCAACCTCAAGGAAAAACTTAAAAACAGTCAAATTCATGGATACTGAATAACATGTTATTAAACAATGAATGGGTTAACAATGAGATCAAGGAAGAAATCAAAACATTTCTGGAAACAAATTAAAATGAACACACAACAGCCTAAAACCTATGGGACACAGTGAAGGCAGTCTTGAAAAGGAAGTTCATAGCAATACAGGACTATCTGAAAAAGATAGAGACATTTCAAATAAACAGCCCTTTCCTACATATAGGAGAACTGGAGGAAGAACAACAAACAAAGCCCAGAGCAAATAGAAGGAAGGAAATAATCAAGATCGGAGCAGAATTAAATGACATAGAGAAAAGAACATTTCAAAGGATCAATAAATCTAGGAGCTAGTCCTTTGAAAAGATAAACAAAATTGACAAGCCTTTAACCAAACTCCTCATGAAAAGAAAAAGAGAGGACCCAAATAAATAAAATCAGAAATGAAAGAGGAGGAATTACAACCAATACCACAGAAATAGAAAGGATTGTAAGAAGTTACTACAAACAACTGTATGCCAAGAAATTTGAAAACCTGTGTGAAATGGGCAAATTTCTAGAAAAATATAATCTTCCAAAACTGAATCAAGAAGAAGCAGAGCCTAAACAGATCCAGTAACAGCTAGTGAAACTGAAGCAGTAATCAAAAAGTCCCAGCACCCAAAAGCCATGGATCAGATGGTTTCCCAGGAGAGTTTTATGAAATATTTAAGGAAGAGCTAACCCCTATCCTTCTCAAACTATTCCAAAAGATCCAAAAAAGGGAAGACTTTCAAACTCTTTTTATGAGGGAAGCATCATCCTAATACCAAATCAGATTAAGACACAACAAAGAAAGAAAACTGTAGACCAATATTGCTGATGAACATATATGCTAAATCCTCAACAAAATATTGGCAAACCACATCCAGCAATACATTGAAAAGTTCATACACCATGATCAAGTGGGATTCATCTCAGGGATGTATTGATGCTACAATATTCCCAAATCAATAAATGTAATACATCACATAAACAAAAGGAAAGATAAAAATCACATGACCATATCAATAGATGCCAAAAGAACATTTGATAAAGTACAGCACTCATTTATGATAAAACTACTCAGCAAAGTGGGAATAGAGGGAGCATGTCTCAACATAATAAAGACCACATACAAGAAATCTACAGCCAACATCATACCCAATGGGCAAAACCTGAAATCTTTCCCACTAAGAACAGGAACAAGATGAGGGTGTCTGCTTTAATCATTTCTATTCAACACATATTGGAAGTTCTAGACACAGCAATAACACAGGAAACAGAAATAAAAGGCATTTAAATTGGAAAGGAGGAAGTAAAACTGTCATTGTTTGTAGATGACATAATAGTGTACATAGAAAACTCTATAGACTCCCTACTCTACCTAATAAATGAATTTGTCAAAACAGCAAGATACAAAGTCAATATTCAGAAATCAAATGTATTTTTGTATACCAATAATGAAATGTCAGAAACAGAAATTAGGAAAAAAATTCCATTTACTATAGCAACAAGAAAAATTAAGTACCTAGGAATAAACCTAACCAAGGAGGTAAAAGACCTATACTCAGAAAACTATACAACAGTGAAGAAAGAAATTAAGGAAGACACATACAAATGGAAGCATAACCCATGTTCAAAATTTAGAAGAATTTACATAATTAATATGTCCATACCATCTGAAGCATTTTATAGATTCAATGCAATCCCTATTAAAATGCCAATGACATATTTTCACAGATATACAACAAATATTTCAAAAATGTATATGGAACCATAATGACCCTGAATAGCTTCAGCAATCTTGAGAACAAAGAGCAAAGTAGGAGGGATCACAATATCTGATATCAAACTATTACAAGGCCACATAATCAAAACAGTTTGGTACTGACATAAGAACAGACATATAGATCAATGGAACAGAATAGAGAGCCCAGAAATGTCTCTCAGTTAATATTTGAGAAAGGCAGCAGGAGCATAAAATGGAGTAAAAATAGCCTCTTCAACAAATAGTTCAGGAGATCTGGACAAGTACATGCAAAAGAAAGAAAAGAAAGAGAAGAAAGAAAGAAAGAAAATAGACCACCAACTTACACCATACACAAAATAAACTCAGGATGGATAAAAGACTTAAATATAAGCTGCAACACCATAAAAGTCCTAGAGGAGATCATAGGCAGGAAAATTTCAGATCTCACACAACACTATTTTCACTGATATGTCCCCTAGAGCAAGGGATATAGGGGAAAGAAAACAAATGGGACTACATGAAATTAAAAAGCTTCTGGATGGCTAAAGAAACCATCATCAAAATGAAAAGAGACCCAGCTGTATGGGAAAATATATTTGCCAGTGATACACTGGACAAGGGTTTGATCTTCAAACATATAAAGAACTCACACAACTCCACTCCAGGAAGACAGACAAACCAGTTAAAAAATGGGCAAAGGACCTGAACAGACACTTCTTCAAGGAAGACTTACAGAAGGCCCATTGACATATGAAAGGATGCCCAACATCACCCAACAGAGAGATGCAAATTAAAACCACAATGAGATACCACTTCACACTGGTCAGAATGGCCATTGTTAACAAATCAACAAACAAGTGCTGGAGATGGTGTGAAGAAAAGGGAACCCTAGTACAGTATTGGTGGGAATGCAGACTGGTGCAGCCACTGTGGAAAGCAGTATGGAATTTCCTCAGAAAACTAAAAATGGAACTGCTTTATGACCCAGTGATTCCACGGCTGGGATTATACCCTAAGAAGCTTGAAACACCAATCAAAAAGAACCTATGCACCCCTATGTTCATAGCAGCACTATTTACAATAGCCAAGTGCTGGAAACAGCCTAAGTGCCCATTAGCAAATGAGTGGATGAAAAAACTATGGCACATTTATGCAATGGAATGCTATGCAGCAGAAAGAAAGAACTTCTACCCTTGTGGCAGCAAGGATGGAACTAGAGAGCATTATGCTAAGTGAAATAAGCCAGGCAGTGAAAGATGAATACCATATGATCTCACCTATAAGTGGAACCTAATCAACAAAACAAACAAGCAAGCAAAATAGAACTGGAGATGTGGAAATAAAGAACAAATTGACAGGGGAGTGTAGAAGGAGATACTGGGAAAGAAGGGGAAGGGTCTAGTCAAGGAATATAGGACCCATGGACAAGGACAAAGTGGGTGCAGGGAGAATTGAATGTGGGAGGAGGCATGGGCAGGGTAGGGGAGAGCAATGAGGGGAAAATGGGGACAACTGTAATTGAACAACAACAAACAAATTCAAAAAATAAATTTAAAGTCAAATATCATAGATAGGGTAATAGAGATTAATATATTTTATGCTTGGAAATTAACATACTATTTTTTCAGGCCTTTAATTGGCAAATTTGAGTTAATGTAATCAGGGAGTAAGCTTGGTTTGAGGTTAGTTGTTTATATTGTGGCCCACATGGTACCACAGGTTTGAAATCCTCTAATGACACTTTTGGGTTTAGGGTGGATTTATTGGAGCATGTCTGTGAGATCTTAGGCTGTTATTGTTCCCTTATGTCATGCCTGAGAGAGGGTTTCTTTGCTTGCCCTGAGTCTCTCCTGTCCTTCTCTTGGCAGTATTCTGCTGCGGTTACTCAGAGCTTGTTAGCTTAGCTTTGGGAACACTTTGTCCCTGGTTCTTGCACGTATGGACTTCGCATTTGGACTGCTCATTCATTAATAGCACATATATTTTTTCTTCTGGCCCTTCCTTCAGGTGCAATGAGTTTTTACCACTGTCTTGAGGGTGACAATGTTTGCTGCCCTTCTCACACACCAAGGGTTTTGTTCCTTAAGGGAGATAGGGGAGAAATTCCGGTGTCGTTTCTTGCCCCTTCAGCATGGCTGCTGTCCTCCTTCCCTAGGTCTGAAACACAATCGACATTTTCTTAGGAATATTTCTGATCTGCTGTGCTTGTGTGCCATGGGCTTCATGGAGAACAAGCTTGCAAGAGAGCCAAGGCTCCTTCCATTTCTGCAGTCTAGGGGCTTCACACTGTTCACCAGTTTTGTGCGTAGTTTTCACTTACCTCTCTGTTCTAGGTAAACTGTGCCTTTTTGGTATCTGGTTGCATTTACCCCAGGCTGCTTATATTCCCTCTCTCCACAGATGCTGGGTCAGTTACTTGTCCTGAAATGTTATTTATGTTGGATTGGAAAAAAGTGATAAATTTGAAGGTAATTCTTCTTTTTCACTGTTATGATGGGAGAAACATTCTCAGGTTGTCTATATCACAGAACAGAAAGTAGAAGTCTCTGAATTTATTTTTATATTGCTACTGCCTTGCAAGGTACTTGGCACATATCAGATATTTAATAATTAAAATATTTAATACATGTAATATACACATATGCATATGTACCTTTCCACACTATTAATGAAAGCAACAATAACAGCAGCAGAATGAGTTAGTACATCATGACACTATATAGAGATCACCTCCATCACTGAGAGTGTGTTACTGAATTATACTTTTTATGTTCTACATTCTTTTCTGTTATTTACACAGGAAGATCTTGGATTAAATTTAAGAATATTCTGTGCTTTTAAGTTTGGTGATAAATGAACAGTGATATAGTTTATATACAGAGCAAAGCATATTTTTCTGTATGGCATGCAATTTTTTGAAATATTAAAGAATTTTTCTCCTGTGTATTTTTTAAATAATTCCTCAGGCTTCTACCCAACCCAGACAGCTAAAGAATCCTGCTTTCTTTACTTTGGAAAGAAAAAATACAACACAGACGCAAACACTTGTTTAAAATTCAGGCTCTTTATAAACGAGCACTTGTAGAAGAATATGTTATCAATGAGAACCAATAGTTCCCCTGACTGGAGTCTAGAGAAGTTTTCTTGGGTTGCTAGGGATCTCTGTGAAATGCCCTTGTGCCCTTCTCAGTTCAACCCTGGACCGAGATTTGGAGATTGTGCCGATATAACAGGCAGAAAAGAGAGCTCTCGTTTCTGGGTACGGTGCAAGGAGCCAATGAAATCCCATAATTTCCACTATCTAGCAAATATGGGGTGCTGTTCAGTTGAGATAGTTGCTTGGTAGTTTCACAGAAGAACTTTAGACAGTCCCTTTGGGCTTCTTACTTCTCCAGAGTAGTGAGGAAACTTGGGAGGAGGGCAGGGAAGCCACTGAGAGTTCTCAGGACTTAGAGAAGCTTTGTAACTTGGCCGTGAAGGAAAGTTGTGGAGATCCGTACGTGCCAGACACTGAATGTCAGGTAACGTTGTCTCATGGGGCATCGCCGTGCATCTTTAATGGCTTTCAAAGATCAGGCATATCCTTTCACTGGTCCCTTCAAGCACGGCTGTGTTACCCTGAATGTAGCGGATGAAGCAAGAAGACAGGAGTGGGAAACACCAGATTTATCTGAAAAAATTAGTGTCCACCCATGGTGGAATGGGGGCTCAAAGTATAACTGAAGGTTAGTTAGGTAGAAATGCACATTTCAATTTTGAACTGAAATCTGTACTTGGTGTACATTAAAAAAGATGTTTCTTAAAATAGAATATCTGCAATAGGTACCTATGCTTTTTAAAATATATATATTTATTTAGTTTTAGAGAGAGGGGAAGGGAGAGAGAAAGAGAGGGAGAGTAACATCACTGTACGGTTGACTCTCACACCCCACCAACTGGAGACCTGGCCCACGATGCAGGCATGTGCCCTGACTGGGAATCGAACTGGCGACCCTTTGATTTGCAGGCCAGCATTCAATCCACTGAGCCACACCAGCCAAGGTGGTACCTGTTCATTTTTAAATGTAACACCATTTGAAAATATTCTCTTGGGCTTATTAATGTATAAATAAATGTTTTTTTAAATTTTTTTAATCTGGGAGAGTAGATCGGGGCCCCAGAGCTAATTCATCTAAGCAACCAAGAGGTAGCCCTAGGTGTTCAGCAGGGTGGGGCAACCCAGTTGCTGGCTTGTCAGGCAGGGTGTGTGGGCGAGGTCCGAGAGGGAACAATGGTGCTCGATCTGCTCTCTCTTAGATTCCAGTCCCTCCCCACTGCCCTGCCACCCTCCCCAAACAAACTGGGCCCTTCTGGCGCTGATCTCCCTGTGGGTGGGCTCATGCATGTTCTAGGACCCTGTGGGTCTCTCCAACAAACTCTCCTGTGAGGCTGGGACTACTCCCTCCCAGCACCCCAACCCCCACAAGTGTTCTCAATCGGTGCCCTTTAGGCTCTATTTCCCAGCGCTGGGCCCTGTGCTGCTCAGTCCATCTCACTGCCCGTTTTCACCTGGCTTGTCTGTGCATGAATGTGTGACCACAGTCAGCCACCTTGTGCACCTTGATTGGTCCGCTCGTTGCCTCCCTGTGCTTGGTGGTGTGCGCCTGGGACCACCAGCCACCACCTCTTCCCACTGCAACCCCTGTCCACTGGCCTCCGACTCCACCCCTCTTACCGGTCTGGGTAAATCGTTGTTGGACTTCTGTACAATTCAATCCTCTATCACTTCTGGTTGGGCTTTCTTTTGGTTCTATATTTTTGTTGTCCTTAATCTTGGTTGTGAGAGGAGGCACAGTGTGTCCGCCTATGCCTCCATCTTGGCTGGAAGTCAGCAAATGGGTTTTAATTTGAAAGTAAAAACAACTTCTCTTCTGAAGTAGGTTATAGCTCACAGTCTGGGCCCAGACACTTCAGTTATTCCCAAACACTTTACTGTGACTGCCTTGGATCAACCTAAATCAAAATGAAAGCAAGATGTGAAGATGAGCTGTATGGTCAACATAAAACAGCATGTGAAAACTCTGCCTTCTCACTCAGGCATTTTTGGCTTGAAATTTGGCACTGCCATTTACCGATGGTGAGAACTTGGGCAATGCACATTTCTCTAAGTTTCAATTTCTCATCTATCAACATGGATAGTAATAGTACCAATCTCATGGGGTTTTTGTGAAGACTAAGTGTGATAATGCATAAAGCCTATAGCATACAAGTAAGTGTTCTATACATACGAACCATCATCATATTCCAAAGGGACCTAAATGATCAAATGTAGTGCATCATGAGCTAACAAAAATATTTTCATGATGTAGTCCAGCTTGTTTAGAAGGTTTTTTTCTTCTCTATGCTTGTTTCATTTTTATCCCTTTTCATTATACCATTTCTCTTTTTTTTACCTCTTAATTTCTTTTTCTTTCCCTATTTACCTTTCTTCCTTCCTTTCTTTCCTTCATATCTACTTACCTACCTTCCTTGCTTCTTTCCCTCTTTCCCTTTCTTCCTCCTTTTAAATTTTATTGTGGAAAAATTTAAACATGAATGTAGATAGTATGGTATATTGACCCTCATGTATTTATCACCTGCTTCTGTGGTTGCCAGTCTTTTGGCAATCTCTAGCCTCTTTCTTTATCTTCAAGTTTATTTTTCCCCATTTATACCATGTTTTTTTTTCTTTACCTTCATCGACATATAAATATTTCTCTATAAACATCCTCTATTCTTTTTGGTCCCATTCATTGGAATGACCCACTTGTTGACACTTCACTAAAATTGATTCAGGTAACATTCAACCATATATGATCTATAAAAAACTAGCATATTTTATACGGTTAGTGTAAAAGATGAATTTAGCTGTCCTACTTCTCAACCTATTGACAAACCATGCTGGTTACATTTAGTTTCAGCAAGCATACAAAATATCAAAAGGTGAACATTCATGATGCTTGGACTTAATAAGTAAATTAAGTAAATTATTTATATGTTAATAAGTAATTTTACTATATATTTGTGTTTTACTAAGATCAGATCATTTAAAATTTAACTTAAGTTTTTAATTGCAATTTTACTTCAATTTCCATGTAACACAAATTTTTAAAACTCTTTCAAATTAGTACTTTATGTACAATTAATAACATGACAGGTGTACCTGTAATTTATGCAAAACAACCACATGATAAGAAGTCAGATGAAATTTAGAAAAAGACGCTTATAGGCATCTCTTTAAATAATAAATTATTAATATTTTTATACTTGAAATCACTATTGCAAAAATACATGTTTTAATTTAGAATTTTAAGGTGATTTATTAAAATAAACAATTTTAATATCAAATCATTTTCCTGTTTATTAACAATATGCATTTGTTGAGTAGAACTATATGTCAAGTACAGTGCTAAGCATAGGAAAATAAAAATGAATAAGATACTTTCTATGGCCAAGGAACTCATAATTTAGGATGTAAGCAGCTGAAGAACAAGGAAGAGTTTGTCAAGACGGAGAAGATATTTCCAGGTAGCAGGCATGGCATGTTCAAATACTTGGAGAAATAAAAAAGGTCATAAATTTTGGAAACTATAGGTAAATACTTGAGGACAACAGCCATGTCTAGTTGCTCACCACTGTATACTTAGCACATGACGTTGTAGCTCTTCAGTAATATTTCTTGAATTAAATTGATTGATAAATACTGTAGCTGACAAAGTTGAAAATTTCTTATGAATGGCTTTACAGACCATTCCATTTTCTAGTCAAACAGTCAATGAAATATATTTTATTAAATACTCTGTTGAAAATTAAGAGATATTAAGTGGTTAAGGATAAGACAACTAAGAAACACTAATTCTACACATTTAAACAATTTTCTTTACTGAAAGACTTCTAAGACTTCAGTATGCTGATGTTGATTGTGATCACTAAGAGAAGTTTTGATTAAACTCTGTTTTCCAGACTTCTGTACTTGAGATACTCCTACTTGCCCACTCAAACCCTGTCCATGGGACTATGCTCGAAACCATGTGCCTGGCGAAAGTGTGCTCTAGGAACAGAGATCCATTCAAGAGCTTTTGGTAGGAAACTGCACTGTGGTTACACACACACACACAAAACATATTTATGTATATTATATAAATTTAATATACTATATACATATCATAATATAGTATATAACATATTTATTATATAAGTTTAATATACTATATATAATATATAATATAATAGATAAATTATTATATGTATTTAAATATACATATATATTTAAGAAAACTCCCTTTATATGTTAAGGGAGTAGAATGAAGAGAATCTTATAATTAAGTTGATGTGATGGTATTAGAGAGAGTTAGTACCTTGAATGATTTCTGGGTATTTTTCTTTTTTTTTCCTATTTTTTAAAAATATATTTTATTGATTATGCTATTATAGTTGTCCCAACCCCCCCCCTTTATTCCCCTCTGCCCTGCACATCCCCTTCCACCTGCATTCCCCTCTCCCTTATTTCATGTCCATGGATCGTACATATAAGTTCTTTGCCTTCTATATTTCCTATACTGTATTTAACCTCCCCCTGTCTATTTTCTACCTACCATTTATGCTACTTATTCCCTGTGCTTTCCTTCCTACTCCCCCTCCCCCTCCCTGCTGATAACACTCCCTGTGATCTCCATTTCTGTGATTCTGTTCCTGTTCTATTGTTTGCTTAATTCATTTTTGTTTTTGTTTTTTTAGGTTTGGTTGTTGATAGTTGTGAGTTTGTTGTCATTTTACTGTTCATAGTTTTGATCTTTTTCTTAGATAAGTCCCTTTAGCATTTCATATAACAAGAGTTTGGTGATGATGAACTCCTTTAACTTGACCTTATCTGGGAAGCACTTTATCTGCCCTTCCATTCTAAATGATGGTTTTGCTGGATAGAGTCATCTTGGATGTAGGTCCTTGCCTTTCATGACTTTGAATACATCTTTCCAGCCCCTTCTTGCCTGCAAGGGTTCTTCTGAGAAATCAGCTGATAGTGTTATGGGAACTCCTTTGTAGGTAACTGTCTCCTTTTCTCTTGCTGCTTTAAAGATTTTCTCCTTATCTTCAATCTTGGACAATATAATTATAATGGGCATTGGTGTGTGCTTCCTTGGATCCAACTTCTTTGGGACTCTCTGTGCTTCCTGGACTTCCTAGAAGTCCATTTCCTTTGCTAGATTGGGGAAATTTTCTTTCATTGTTTGTTCAAATAAGTTTTCAATTTCTTGTTCTTCCTGGCACCCCTATGATTTGGATGTTGGAATGTTTAAAGTTGTCCCAGAGGTTCCTAAGCTTCTTTTCATTTTTTTAAATTCTTATTTCTTCATTCTATTCTAGTTGAATATTTCTGTCTTCCTTCTGCTCCAAATCATTGATTTGAATCCATTTCCTTCACTTCACTGTTGGTTCTCCATACATTTTGCTTTATTTCACTATTTACAGCTTTCACTTTTTCCTCTGTTTTGTGACTGTACTCAACCATTTCTGTGAGCAGCCTGATTACCAGTGTTTTGAATTGTGCACCTGATAGGTTGGCTATCTCTTTGTCTCTTAGTTGTATTTTTTTCTGGAGGTTTGATCTGTTCTTTCATTTGGGCCATGTTTTTTTTTTCTGTCTTGGTGGGCCTGTTATGTACAAGGGGCAGAGCCTCAGGTGTTCATCAGAGTAAGGCCAACCACTGAGTAGTGCCATCACTTAGTTATGGCACTGTATGTGAGGGAGGGGTCCAAGAAGGAACAATGCTGCTTGTTCAGCTCTTGGCAGGCTTTCAGTCACTTCTCCTGCTACCCACAAGCAAATTGGGCCCTTCTGGTGCTGATTCCTAGGTGGGTGGGTTTGCATACATTCTAGGATCTTGTTGGTCTCTCCAACAAACTCTTCTCTGAGGCTGGGAGTTTCTCCTGCTGCCTCAACCCTCACAGATATTTTTGCGGTCAGAGGTTTTGAGGCTTTATTTTCCTGTGTTGGAACCATGGGTTGTGTGGTCTGTCTTGCTCCCTAGTTGTTCCTACCAGTTTATCTGCATGCAAATGTGGGACCACTCTCTCCACCAGCTGCCACCTTGCTGTGAGTCCTCTCCACTAGGCTGCCTCTTTTCGTCCTTTCTGCTGGTCTGAATGAATGTTTTGTCTTTAACTCCTTGGGTGTCAGATTTCCATACAGTTTGATTTTTCTGTCAGTTCCGGTTGTGTTTTGTTTTTAAATTTGTTGTTGTCCTTCTTTTGGTATGCAAGGAGGCAAAGTGTGTCTACCTATGCCCCTATCTTGGCTGGAGGTTCCCTCTAGGTGTTTTTTTCTTGGTAGTTGAGATAGAGATGCTAATAAAAAATTGTGAACTATAGGATGAGAAGGAGTTTTGGAGGGAAATATAACACTGTCAATTTTAGACAACTGTGTTTAAAGTTAAAGTGGACAGCCTAGATTAACTATATACAGTTGATTTTATTTGTTTGGATATCAGGAGGGATCACGGTGAAAGCCCTTGGAATGGCTATTCTAGAGCTGCTCACAATGTACTTTGTGTTCCATAGCCACTTAGATACCGGATGTCATCTATCATGGCACCCTTGTCATGGCCATCTCTTCTCAAGTCTAAATAAACAGTTGTTCCCACATTCCTAGTATGAAATTCTATCTGGATCATTTTTCATGTGCAGCTCCTTCCTCTGAATGCATTGTAAATCATCAGTTTTTTCAACCAGGATGTGGTGCCTTCCTGAACCATGTATTATACTCATACTTCTAAAATTTTTCATATTATTATATTTATTAACTATGTTTTCCTATGTTTTCATAATATCCTCCTTCTTCAAACTGGCTTTGAGCCATTTACTGCTTCCTCCTAGCCAACCCTTAAGTTGTCATGCCCCTTGAATTATTAACCCTCTCTAGTAAACAATCACCATATGAGATCTCTCCAGTGTCTGCCTCTGAAATCTTTACTTGGTCTTGTGCCAACTTGTCTTGGTGTTGTGCCTTCCTGTCGGGACTATTTCTTTGTCTCTCCCTGTCCTTGTGTACTTGATATTTTGGACGGTTCCCTCTTTTACCACAACTTTACTTAAGACTTTGAATTTGGGTTGTGTCATACTGGGTCTGCAGCAAACAGGCTGTTTCATTACACCAACTTCTGACCTTATTCTCTGTGTATCCATCCAGGTTCCTCCACTTGGAACCAGTCAGCATCTAAAATTCATACAGAAGAGGTTAGACATGATTATATGCCAATTTCCTTGAGAGCAGGAGACATTTTATCTGATTCTTTGTATTCTCAGTGCCTAGCACAATGCCTGATGCCAACGGTATTTAGTATGTGATTGGGTGGATGGGTTGGTGGTTGAAAGATGCAGCTCTTAATTTTTCATCTCTGTAGTTCTAGTGCTTAAAGGTTCCTATTTTATTGTAGATATTATAAGTGAATTTTACATTTTATAAAAATACAAAAATATTTTTTTTGTAAATTAATGTCAGTAAAAAAAGAGAGATGAGATAGAAGGAGAAAGAGGCAGAGACATTATAGTTTATCAGGTTTTGAGAACTTGCACCTAATTTGATATTAACACAGAGCCTTAGGATATTGGATGGCCTATTGCTCTAGATAAGCAATAGGACCAGCTGAGGATCATGACTCCTATGTGTAGACTCGAAGGACCGAAGTTTTAGTTAAGTCATGGGTGCCCAATTCTTAGACTCTTAGAGTTGAAATGAACTGTTAAAACCATTCTGGTGTCTGCATCTTGTTAATTATAGCTGATATTTTTATATTTATTTTAAAGTTTCTGTTTCTTAGATTTGATTTTTTCTGTTGTTTTTCTTGGTTCTGATTATTCCATTCTACTGTGGGTTTTCCCAGGATGGTAATCATCACTTTTCCTCCATATACATCCCCTGAATGTCTAGCCCAGGGCAGGAGGGTTTGCTGATTGGTTGACAAAAGCAGGGGTCCCCAGAATCATATCTGTGAGGTTAAAGTTTATGAGACATGAGGAATAAGCATCTTAGTATTTATATATTTAACTTTGTATTTAAATAAAGACTGTCAAGTATGCATATTTATACATACACATACCTCCTACCATTAATAGCAGCAGCAGCAGCAGCATTTTGAAATTAGAAGCAGCACTAAGTGCCAAATAGCAGAGTCCTAATCTACGGAAAATAATACCTAAATGACATTAAGAATGAAGGTGTTTCCTGGCTTTGATGGCTAAGGCTGTAGCTAGTGTGAGAATAAACAAAATGGATGCAGCAGTGAAGATGGATACAGAACTGATCTCAAATTTAGTGAATTACTCTGAGTGACCGGAGTCCTACATCTTTACATCCTTTGGACCAGAAACCCAGGCATAGTCTCAAGGGCTTTGTGCTAGTCAGGGTTCCCTAGAGAAATACATATTTATATATATATATATGAATTCATGTTCATATATATGAAAATTATATGTATACATATATGAGAAAATTATATATATGAGAAAATGTATTGTAGGAATTGGCTTATGCTGTTACAGAGGCTGAGAAGTTCCACAATCTTCTGTCTGCAAGGTAGAGAACCAGGAAAGTTGGTGGTATAATTCAGTCTGAGTCTGAAGGCCCAAGAACCAGGGGGCTGATGTTATTACACCAGGCTGATGGAACCAGGTCCAAGTCAAGGGAAGGGTTAGGATCTTACCTGAAGAATGACTGGGTTGCATGCTGATCTACGCCATTAGGAAATGACAAATGCACTTTGCATGTCAATTCCATCAACCATGTGGGAAAGAAAAGAGGCAGTTTCTCTATAGAAAGGAAGATATAGGCCAGGTAAATGGAGAAGGCGGCCACGACAGGTGTACAGCATTATGATGTCATATATATATGACAAAATACACAACCTAACTGGCAATCAAAAGAAATGCAAAATAAAGAAGGAATTTTTTTTGCTCATCAGTTGACAGATGATAGAGGAACAATGACACTAGGTAATGTAGGAAATAAGAACTCTTTGGTGTTCTCTTTTACATGTATTTTCTCAAGAAAATAATCATTATGAAATATTTATTATAATTAGAAAATTTTAATTGTTTTATGAAAGGAAGGACAAAGACTGCAGCAAGTTCTCATTTTCATACAAATTATTTTATGAGAATTGTATATATGTGTATATATTTTTAAAGTGTTGGTATTATTTTGTCTCTTGATGGTAGAATTATGGTTGGTTTTAATTTTCTTCATTCTTTTATATATATCCCAATTATCTTTAGTGAGTATGTATAATTGTGTTTGTTTTTTATTTTAAGTTAGGGGTATTAAAATAGAGTACACTTTAAAGAGTGGTATTAAAAATGCTTATGTACCTATAATCAAACTTAATAATTGTTATCATGTTATATTTGCTTCAGGACTTTTTTAATAGAAGAAATAGCCCCTTTTCTATATCCTCCTCAGCATCATTCTTCTATTTTTCCACTGGGATTAATTTAATGTATAAACTGCCAAATCATTTTTACCCCTTTGTGTACATTTTTTATTGTATTTATTTTATAGTTGGAAATTGGGCATATTGATATGCTGCTGGAACAAACAAAGCCCCCAAATTTCAGTGACTTAAAACAAAAAAGGTCTTGGCACTGCTCCTTATTCCAAGATTGGTACAATGTTTTCCTCATTTTTATGTTTCTTCTATCCTTTTAAAGAGAATGCAGGAAGGCTGGTATTCAATACATAGGTTCAAATGAGTACCCTGTACCAAAGCTGCTTAGTTGAGCCCATTGCCTTTTAAAAATAGTATGATTTATTTTTATGTCCAACTCCTTCAAATGGTATGGATACACTCAGGTGAATGTGCCAAGAGCAGGTAAAAACTCTTTAATGGGCATTAATAACTGTCTGTCCAATTCATTTGGATCAGCTTTTGTTCATGGGCTCTTATCTGCTGCTTCCCTTGCATCTCAGTTCCAAGTATTCTCCTTAGGCTGCTCTTGTTGGGGCTCTATTTTTGATATGCTTATTTGGGTCAGCCTTGGAAATCAGCTTCACACACCATGTTCCATACAGAGCCTTGAGGTTCATTATATTTGAGTTGGGCCAGAGCAGATGCTCAGTTACTATTTGTTGAAAGCAGTTGCTGAAAGGCTTGCTTTTCTTTGTACATGCCTACTGTGCAAGATGGGCTGGCCAGGCCTGCTTCCCACATGGCCTCCCCATCGTGGGAGGAAGGGGCCTTGCTGAACTTAATTCTGAGCTTGCATTTACTCTTGCATAGTATATTACTATTTAAAATATGTATGCAACATCCTATAATTTAGCAAAGATCTTACTTTACATATGGTAGATATAGTAATGACTTGTTTCTCCTCTTGATATAGTAATGACTTTCAAAACCAAAATAGCTTACATGCTTATAAGCACCCAGAGCTTGGTGTGTTTGAACAGGAAACTCTGTATGTCCAGATTTGGGTAGGGCCTGTCCAAATATGTTCTCTGAATACAGAGTTGTCCATTTTTGGCTCAAGTCATGCTGTCCTTCACTGCAGAGCATGCCGGGTGTAGAGCCCTCAGCTCCCCACCCACCTAACCCCCATCTCAAGGCAAAGTGGTTCTAAGTCCTGCTGAATTTTGACTAGGTTTCCTTACTTCCCCCAGAACGGTGTTATAAACACATTAGTTCTGGTTGGCCAACAACTTTACTTCTCATCTTTTTTTCCTGTCCAGCTTCTCTGTTTCTGGTTTTATTTGTTGCCAACTGAAACTATATTCCTACCACGTTTGAGCAAGTAAAATAGTAGTTTTCCTGAATTTTCACCAAGGAGAAGGGAATGTGGCAACTAAACACTTTGAGATTCTATTTGAAATTTATTCAAAAAAGTTGTTTCCAAAATCTGTTAAAGGCAGGCTACTTTTTAAACATTATTTTCTGAAATTCAGCATTTCAAACTTAGGTATGCGAACTGCTTGTCTGTAGCCTGAAGCAGATGAATTTATGGGGAAAAAAATAAGCTAATGAAGTCTCCCTATGCTACGAAAAGTGACTGTGATAATGCATGCAGTTTCCATAGTGCTAGGAAGGCACAGAAAATGACTGCAGCTGCTCCTTCGATGGGGGTTTTATTTCTCCTAATTAGTAGCTTCTTTTGTGTTCTCACCAGAACCCATGTGACTCTCATGAACTTTTTTGTTTCATATTCTCTGTTCATATGTACCTGTGAGATATTACAGGTACATGAGAAGTTATTTTTACTGTGGCATAAGCTCTGGGTAAATTAACACACATTTTAAAAGAGGGGCAGGAACAAAATGGATGAGTTCTGCCACGTCCAAGTTTAGCTCTTGCCTTGCCCAAATTAGAAGCTTTAATCAAAAACATAATAGGCTTTTGTGTATTTTGCACATGAACATATGTCTGAACCGAAAGAAAGAAGTACAAAAGAACCCTTGATTTTGTTATTTGGGCTTGATTGTATAAAGCAAATTGGCCTAAAAGGAAGCAGTGTATGTCAGGTTTCCTTTGTGAGTCATCTGGGTTGCATGTAACCACGGTGGTTGGAGGGGCGCCCACGAAACAGGGGTCCATCGTGTTGAGGCTGTGGTGAGGGAAGGTCCTTGTGAGGTTCCATCAGTGTGTTCTCCCTGCTGCGAACTGTTGGATCTAAGAGAGAGATACACTCCTGGAATTATCCAAAATGAAATTTCCCTTAAGGGTGTGTTTGAAAATTAAAAGTTCAGCTATGCTTGGGAAACTTAATTATTCCAAATTCAGACTTGGACACCCTTATTTGAAACCCTGATTGTGCCCTGAGATGGACCAGCAGGTCCTGCTTTGTAGCTCCAAAGGCTTGGATTTGTTTGAACATTGATTTGTGGACACCAGTGAGCATGAGTAAGGGGATGATTGTATGGTAAGGAGATGAGTAGTGATTCTTAGAAAATCACACCTTATAAAGCTATAGAAAAGCTAAATTATCTGCCATCCATATCTAAAGCTTATTATTATGTCTATAATTAATATTCTGAATTCAGAATTAGGTAATTTTGATTTGGAGATAGTAATGTAAGTTCCTTGATGTTCCTTTGACTCAAATGTTTTTCTTCTATAAAGACAGAAAATTAGTATTTACCTCTTAGAGCAGTGGTGAAGAACTCACACTCTAGCATGAGACAGACAGATCCGTGTTTGAATTCCAGCCTTGTAATTTGCCAGCTGCTTGACTTGGGGAAAATTAACCTGTGTAGGTCTCAGTTTCTCATTTAAATGAGGATACCAGTACTACTCACCTTAGAGAGTCATTGTTAGCATGAAATGAGATGAATTCCATAATAATGTATAATGCACGGTGCTTAGCCCACATTAAAGACTCAGAAATTTTAGCTCTTTTATGAAGATGAGATGTAATAAATTAAAAACATCTTGGATTTTGTCTGACATTAATAGGTGTTCCAAAAAAACACAGTCTCTTCCTTTTTTCTCTTTGCTCTTGTAGTAGGAGAGCTAGTTGTGAGGTTGGCAGAGTGTGGGGATAAAAGTGACAGTAGGGATGTTTTACTAAAAACCTTTTTTTTTTAGTTTTTGAAAACTGTTAAGTAACCTCTCGTCCCTGCTACCCACCGCTCCCCAGGTGTTCAAGCAAGACATGATGTCTATAAGGGCTGGGTGTCAGGAAGATCTGACTCATCTTTCCTATAATAACATTGGTCTGTGTGAGGACATTACTCCATCTCATCTCTCTCATTCGTTGGGTATGGGAGTGAGACCAGGTTATGTCTGAGAATCTGAGTGTGATCATTAATGCCTCTCCTCATATATCCACCCCCACCCATCTGTAATCCTCCCATTTCTTTCTAATTGTCTCCCTTTTCTTTCCTTTTCTTAGCAATTTTGTGAGAGAGGACTCCAGGTAAACTTTAGATTTATCCTATTACGTTGGGATTGAGATAATACAAGATTCCAGTTTGAGTAATAATCTTCAAGGAAGTGTGGTTTGCCTAATTACAGTATTAAATGTTTTGCTGATTTTTCAATTTAGCATTACTTGAGGAAAAAACATTTTGTTTTATCACAGTTTTTTAATGAAAAAAATTATTAATTTTTTCTTTTTATTGAATTTATTGTGGTGACACGGCATAATAAAGTTACACAGGTTTCAGGTGCACAATTCTATGACACATTGTCTGTACACTGTATTGTGTGCTCACCACCCCAGGTCCAGTCTCCTTCCATCACCATTTATCCCCCCATAGCCTCCTCCACCTTCCCCATGCTCCATTCTCTCCAGCAATCAGCACGCTGTTGTCACCACAGATTTTACTAATCAAAGTTGGCTCTTATAGGTTATGAGACATGAATGGATTTTAGTCACACAAGACAAGTGACTGCATGTATGAAGTTCTGAATAGGTTTTAAATGACTTATTTCTCAAATGATTATGGGCTAGATTACAATCTTTGATTTTTTACATTGACATTGCAAGGTGAAAAATTAACTGGAACATTTTCTATCAGAACTCGAGGAAAGGCATCAAAGGATTCTAATTAAGATGATGAGAGACCAATTTAATTGAGATATGGTAATTTCTTATCTCAATTTAAACATATAAACAGATGAGACTTTTGGATTTCTTTTTCTTTTGGAACCACGTGTTGACTATCTATTGATGCTTTAACAATGATCATAAACATATTGGCTTAAAACAATACAGACGTATCATGTTGCAGTTCTAGAGGTTAGAAGTCTAAAATGGGTCTGCACTGCTGTGTTCCTGCCGAAGGCTCTGCTGGGAAACTGTTGCCTTGCTTTTTCCAGCTTCAAGCCAGACTGTGTTCTCTTTCTTGCCTCCTGTTCCTCCACCTTCAAACACAGCAGCACAGCCTCATCTCTGCTTTCTGATCTCTGCTTTTTTTCGTCTTCATCTCCCTTTCTCTTCTGCTTCTCTTCCCCTTGTAAGGATCCTTGTAATTACATCAGACCTGCCTGGATAAACCAGGCTAATCTTCCCATCTCAAGATCCGTGATCAAATTTGCCAAGTTCATTTTACCATGCAAAGTGACACATACCCAGATTCTGGGGATTAGGACACTTTAGACATCTTTGGTGGATCATTATTCAGCCTACCAAGGCCAATATCTGAATTCTGAACTCTTTGTGGAAAAAGAGAAAAACAAACTATGAAAGCTTCTAAGAATCAAGGGCACAAAGGCAATCAAAGATTGAAAAATGGGCATGATGAGAACTGACAGCTGGGTAATAGCAATAAATAACATGTCATAACGCAGCAGCAATTTTTTCAGATATGTAACAAGGATGACCACCCAAAGATATTTTTGTAGCTTACCAGCAGCAATACAAAAGGAATAGTAAATAGGTAATAGAGCGAGAGATGGATGGGGTCAAGAAAAGCCTGTCAGAAAGGTGACGATTTGGAGAATGTATTGCCATTACTGAGAGATGAAGAGAACAGCACTTTTCTATTCTCAATTTCCACTGGTGGCCAGATATTTGACCTCAGTGAGACAAAAAGAACTCAGGTATCATTGTAAGGACTATGGTAGTGGGATTCATTCTTTTATTTTATTTTATTTTATTTTATTTTATTTTATACAAATGTTTCTTTATCTTCTGAAATGAGAATTTAGAAAGTTAAGTAATCTGATGAGTTAAGAACTTAAATTTTATTTTGGAAACTATGATTTATAACTATAAAGCCTACTGAAACATACACTAATTTATTGTCCAAGAGATATATACATATTACAAAATCATAAGATTTCCTTTGGTAATAAAACAGAAAGGTGAATTTTCTGCTCTTATTTCCACCTGCCTCTATCCCCTCCTCACCTTGTATAAAACAGTTTGTGTCTGTTCCCACTGCTGGCCTCAGTTTAGACTTTTATTTCTGGTTTCCTGGAATGCTCTTTTGGCCTAATCAACCTCTAGATCTTTTTCTTCTCTCTGAATCTACATTATGTCACACTGTTATATTAACTGATTATGCCATTCCTTGCTTAAAAACATACATTGCAGAGAAGTGTATTTTATACCCCTAGGCCCGATGTTCAAACCCCTCTGAAATTAGGTGGCCTGCTGGGAACAAGGGATGCGGTGCTGTGGGAGGATGTGAGGAGCTGGTGGGCCTCGGCTCAGGCCCATCCTTAACACAGACTTGGGCAAGGCAGTTAACTTCTCTGAGCCTTAGCTGCTTCGTCTTTAAATGGCAGAGTATCGGCATGCCTGGATTAAATTACTGCTATGAGAATCAGATTTTTTAAAGCAATGAGTAAAAAAGCGCTTTAAGCAGAAAGCAAAATGTTATTATTTTTGTTTATTATTCTTTTCATCTTTTCCTCCACTGACTATCCCTATGCACTGTGCACTCTGAAGTTTAATAGTCTTTACAAACAGCACACATTTCTCCACTTACCTTTGTGTGTTAGTTTCTTATGCTCCTGTAACAAATCTCAGATGGGTACCTTAGAACAACACACACATACCATTTTTTTACTATTCTAGGGGTCAGAAATCTGAAATGGGTCTCAGTAAGCTGTGATCAAGGTGTCACAGAGCTGTATTTCTTCCAGAAGTATTGGGGGAGTCTGTTTCCTTGCCTTTTCCGTCTTCTAGAGACTTCATCACTCCAACCTCCACTCTGCCCTCGCATCTCCTTCTCCCACATTCTTGCCACCCTTTTATATGAACATGGTTGCACTCAGGGGCAACTTGAATAATCCAGGATAATTCCCCATCTCAAAACTCAGCTTCATCCCCTCTGCCAAATCTCTTTTGCCACAACAAGGTAATGTAGTTATAAATTCTGGGGATTAAGATGTGGACGCCTTTGTGGGACCATATCCTACCTAGCATGCTTTGCTTTGTCTCTCTTTCCACCTTGGGTTGTTACTGACTCTGACTAACACATGCACCCATTACGTTTAAGCATCCTTTCTGCCATAAAACTTTTCCCAGTTACTACCAACCACAAAAAATCCCTTCCTTAGTAAACTCCCCGTGATTGGAGAAACATTTTTACTGGGTTCACAGCTTTTCTCTGTCAATCTTCAACTGAATAGTTTGAGTTTTGCCTTCGTAGCTACTCCTCACTCCTCAACCCTTTAAAGAGAGAAAGGGTAAGAGCTACAGGGGCGGGTTCACAAGAGAAGACAGTGAAGTCCGATGATGAGCTGGACTTCCCAGGGTTCTGCTTGCAGGTAGGCCTGGCAGTGATGTGTTGCAACGCTCCTGAGTGAGGACTAGTGCTGAGGGGGGCCTGAGTGAGGGGCAACGTGATTGAGTCTAAATGCTGGAAGGAAAGACTTCATTCTTCTAGACCAGGAGAGCCAGAGCCTCCCAATGTTCATCTCAGTGCTGTATTGGGAGAAGGGGGCATTTTAATGAGGTGGCTATAAACAGCTACTTGAATCCTCTTAAATGCTTTTGAGAAACGAAACCAGCAAGAAAGAATGTGACTAGCATTTCTGTTTCTATTTTTCTGGGAAACTCTGCCTAGAGATTTGGAAGCTTGTCTCCCATTATGAACTCAATTCACGAGGGTAATGAGACTTGTAGTATAAAACTTGAGTCAACTGGTTCGGAAGTCTAAAGCTTAGAAAATGATAAATATGGTCTATTACGTCTTGTTGGACTGGTGGGGTGGAAGCATGACATGTTTCTCTTAGACATGAAAGTGTACAATATACATGATTTATATTTTGCTTATAAGGTTACAAACATTTTTTCTAGCTAAATGCCAGTTTTTTTTCAAACATTAGAATTTTGGGTTAATATAATGGTGACTAAAATAACAGTTTCACAATAAGATGTTAGCAGAGTTTTTCTTTTTTTAAGATATATTTCTTCAAAAAGATTTTAATCATACTTCACAGATTACAATTTTTAAAAATGGAGAAATTTTTAATTAAAACATGCCCTCTTTGTGATGATAATTATATAGATAATTATAAAAAATAATTTCGTAAACAATGCTTCTGACACTAAAGATTTTTTAAAAAGATTATGGGAAAAGACAGTTGTTGCAGTGCTTAAAAGTAAAACAAAGATTTCAAATAATAGAATAAAAGAGGTTATAAGCTGATCAGAATTTATTAGCAATGGAGTTTAATTCTATGGTACTGTGCTGTTATCTGTCAAACATTCTTACAATTGAAAGAAAATATCTCCCAGCGTTTCTATGGTGCTAGAGCATTCCAGTAGAACAGTCAGCCCACACAAGGCCGAGAAGCTATAAAATATTAATTCGGTAGGAGTATGCATCCAACAAATTTAACTTTTATTACAGGTTGCAGTAACTTTGCCCTAACAAGTGACTCAGTTAAAATGAACCCTGGTACATATTGCAGAACAAGGTGCGATTTCCCACTTTCTTAGAAGACTTTTTTAATCTTGAGATAATAAGGGCCATTTGCATGAGAGAGAGTTTTATGTATACAAATATATGGATGTTTATATGTTATATTTATATTATATGCATATACATGCCAGGGAGATAAAGAACAGTGGGGGTTGGCCAACACCCATTACCAATGCAGCCAGGACATGCTGCCTGCGTGGGACAGGAGGGGAGCTTTGAGGGGCACAAGTGAAACAAGCGTGGTTTCGTAAAACTCCTCTGTTCAGAAATCAGAGAAGTGCCAAATTCTGAGATAGAATAAAAGGCCTAACAAATTTCAGAGGAAGAATACGCCCAGAAGTGAAGAAGGGAGCCGGGATCCACTTCTACCAACCCTAACGGTGGCTCGTCGGAGTGCCAGAAAGAACGCTGCTCAGGCGGGAATCATGCCGCCCCTTGAACAAACCAAAAATGCCATTTCCATCCCCAGTTAGAGGAAAGGCTTCATATATGAGTTTTGTAAATTAAGTCATTCCTATGTTAGGATAGAAATATTCATAATTGTGAATGAGAAAAAATTCATTTACTGTACTTAATCCCCTAAATTATCTGCATTTTTAAAAAGATTTTTATGGTAATAAGGGGCTGCCCTTTAACTCTAACCCTAACAAGTATCATTTATCATACTTGAATCCAGTTGTATCTTTGAGGTGACTCATTTTGGCATTAGTCATGCCGTTAACTATCAATGCTGGGAAATGCTATCGTGGAGAAAGTGTAGTGTTCTGTGGATTCCAGGGAGCTGTATTAAAACAGGTGCCTTATATGCAAAGTATCTTGGAAGTCAAGGAGGACGAGCCAAAATTTTCTCACCCTCTCATCAGTGATTGGTTTTCCATTCTTTCTAAAATGACTGCTTTTTCAATTTTTCAGATACTCATGGTCAATGTCTATAGGTGTTGCCATTTCACTAGTGAAAAAATATGGGTACATTAATATATGTCTTAAATGAGGGAACATACATTTCAAACAATAAAATAAAATCTCCTTTTTCATGATTAAAAACACTACTCCTAATAGAAGAATGAGCACAAGGAATGAGTAGGTAGTCACCACAGTGAGGGGAAGCAGAGTTTGCCATCCCCAAACATGCCTTTATTTTTCCAAACCCTACCCTAAGCTCTACCACTATCTCAAACATTAGTTGAATACATAACTTCAAAAGTAACCTTGACAGTAACCTTAAACCGAACTCTTAGGATAACCGTAACACTAACCTATTATCCTATTTTTAGCCCCAACACTAGCACTAGTCCTAATCCTAAACCAACCTTAACCCTAAAAATAATCCTTACCTTAACATTCAAACCCTAATCATAATCCTAACCCTAATCTTTACCCTAACCCTATTCCTAACAAACCCTAAATTAAATTTTAACCCTAACCAGACACCTGATCCTAACCCTAACCCTAATTTTAGACTCAACCCTAACCCTAACACTAAACTAACAGTAACCCAATTCTTACCCTAATTCTAAGCCTAACCTATAATTGTGACTTTAACCCTAATCATAAATCTAATCCTAAATCTAACAAAAACTTAACCTAACATTAACTTTCTAACCTTAGCCTTAAATCTAACTGTAAACCAGTTTTATCCCAAACCCTGGACTAACTGTTAACCCACAACCTAACAATAACCCTAACTCTAATCCCAACCCTAATCCTAGCCTAAACCCTAATTTAACTTCTAAAACTAACCCTAAAAATAATCCTGTGTCTAACTTCAGCCCTATTCCTAGACGTCACTCGAACACTAAATTCATTCCTAACTTTAACCCTAACCCTAACCCTAACCCTAACCCTAATTACTAACTCTAACCTTAGCCCTAAACCTATGCCTAATACTAAATTAATTCTAAACATGACCCTAAATAAACTCTTAATCCCTTTTCATGATGGTTTCTAACTTCAGAGGGGTGAGGATAACATTTTATAAAACTTTGCAAGACTTAAATATCTCAGCAGTATGTGTGCACACATTTTGAGGATTTAAAAATTTTTCCTTAGGTATTCTATAAACATGGTGATATAAAATATTGTGTCTTCCAATGTGTCAGTAGAGTGTAAATGCCTATTTCACCATGCTAGTATATAGTATATAAGATATAGTACATGGTATATAAAATAGGAATCATTTTAATAAATTCTGTTTGTATAGAAGTTTTGTACAAAAAAACTTAATACCAATACTAATTCTAAACCTCAACCCTAATCCTAATGAAAACTCTACCCCTAAATTTAACTGTGCCAAAACACTAAGACTAAAACGAATTCTAAACATTATCACTAAAACCCTAATGCTAAAACTAATCCTAAACCCAACCCTAACTTCTAGTCCTAGCCATATCCTCAACCCTAACCTAATCCTAACCAAATACTAAACTAACCTTCAATCCTAACCCCATAACTGATCCTAAACCTAACCCTAACTTTAACCTAATTGTAGCCAAAATGCTAGTCCTAACCCTAACCGAAAGCAGGCCTTTTAAAAGATATTTTAAGATGACTATTTTTAAGAAATGAAAGACTTAAGGAAAACCTTTGATCTTCCCCTAAACTGCCTAAAAGAATTTAGATACAGTCCCTGTTTCAGTAAAGGAGTCATCATCATAGATAAACATAGTTTAATATGAGGTCATTGTGAAAGACAGGGAGAAACTAGTAAGGCCTATTTAATCAAAGTCCTCTCTGTGTCCCATTGTTAAAGACAGCCCAGCAAACATTTATTTACAAAACGTTTGCTTTTCCAGCACCATGTAAAATTGCCTTCTTTCACAAATCATAATTACCGCACCCGTGTCTCCTTAGCTCAGGATGGCATATAAGCCTTAACACCCAATCTGTGCTCAGGTGTCATGGTCCTATGAAATCCCCATATGTACATATGTAACAAATTTGGTCATTTTCTCCTCTTAATCTGTTTATATTAAATTGATTATTGATCTGTCCAGGAGGAATTAGAAAGGTAGGAGGAAAAATACTTTCCCCTCCCTACAACAGTTTAGTAATTAAGGTAATATAATAATTGTAAACAAAACATTTATCAGGTTTTAAAAATTTTATTCTATGTTCATAAGAATTTAAGAGGGAGGTTCTATTATTATTATTCCTGTTTTTCAAAAAATTTTCCTTATGATGAAAGAACTCTACCTAGTCAGGGAAATAAAATGCAATTGTAGACCATCTGATTTCAGAACCCAAGCTTTCACTGTAAGTCCAAGCTGATAAGGAAAGGAAGGAAGGGAGGGAGGGAGGAAGTAGAAAAGAATAATGGCCTACTGCTTTTACTTGTCAGCTTGGCAGCTTTTGATTTTATTGTGATGTTTTTTAAAGGCTGATTCTTAATACTGGTGAAGGGTGGATGAAACCTGAACTCACAGTGTCTGTGGGACTATAGATAGAGAATATCTAACCCCTTGCCAAAGCAGTTGTCTCAAGAATGGGCACATGACCCAAATTAATCTGGAGTGAAGATTGGGATTTTTGTTGAGGGTTGGGAAGATGTGCTTTTTCTCTGAACATAAAGGAAGAAAAATGTATTCTCAGGATTGTTGGCAGCCATTTGGTGTCTGCGAGAGAATAAGGCTTTTATCACAATGGGTAGGGCAGGAGACAGAAGGAAGCAGGGTCCTTTGGTGGCATCCTTGAGCTACTGGAGCGAGCCAGTTTTTATCACCCGAATTACCTCTGAAATTTGTTGTGGGACCCATTATAAAGCCTTCATTATTTGAGCCATTTAAATAATTTAGTTTTTTTTTTTTGTTAATAGCAGCTGAAGACATTGTAATTGATATACATATCAAAAGCCTTAAGGATTTATAATAATGATATAATCAGAGAATGTAGCACTTTGTTTCAAATAACTCAACATTAAGAAACAAAACTAAAATACTTTGTTTTAAATAAAAAATATGGAGGAAAAAATTAAATTATGGTACATCCACAAAATAAAATAGCGTGGTGATAAAATATTTTAATTCCAAAGGCAGTTTCCTGTCATGGAAATATTTATAATATAGTTAAGTGAAAAAAGATATATATATATACACACACATATATGCATGTATGTATATGTAAACATAATATTAAGGTGTCAAACAATATATATCAAAATATATAAAATACATAATAAGTTAATTTTATTTGATATATTTAATTACATATATTATACTACGCACATCTAAACATGTCTATATGTATACACATACATTAAACTAGCAGAAAATTCTCAAAAATATTTCTGATTCTTAAAATATTACAGGCAATTAAAATTTTTTATTTGTAATCTTTAATTTTAAGTATATATTTTTATCAAAAACCAGTGAAAACTATTTGTAAATGGCTAGAATTTATCTCAACTTGGAGTATATGATGTTTGAGCCCTTAACAAGAGTTTGTAATAATTCTCTGCACACCTCCATGCTTGAGCGCTTAAACACCACTTTCAGTGAAGTCCTCAGAGCCTGCTGTTTTCAGAAGCAGAGTTCTCACTGCATCGGAATTCAAGGTTAGGGCTGAAGCTCTGATCTCCCTCTGGCTCCTCCAATCATCTTTCATAAGTGCTGTAATTATTTCCTTTCAGAGGGAGTTTAGTTCTACAATTGCATTTGTTTATTTTTCTCCTGGATTCTGTCACCTCCGTCATATCTTTGGGTTGTGATTTTGATTTTCTCTCTCGTATTTACCATTTCTGACTTCACAAGCTTCCTATTGTTATTGGCAATGTTGGCTCTCAGTTCTTGAGTTCACCTAAGAAAGAATCAGAGCCAAGAACTCTAGTGCAAGAGGAAGTTTATTTAGCAAGCAAAGCAAAAAAATACACTAGAAAGAATAGAGCAAGTGGCTCAGAGACTGCCTTGGCTTTTTGGTAAGAAAGTCACAGAGGCAGAAGAAGTGAGCCATCTAGGCTGTGTGGACTCAGACAACAAGTTACAGAGGCAAAAGAAGGCCTTTGGGGTTAGCCTGGGACAAGCTGCTGCTCCCTGCTGCTCCCTCAGTTGTAAGTCTTGTGGGGACCCTTATTGCTTAGGAGAAAGAAAGCAAATAAACATACCTGAATAGAGAAGGTGCACATGTGCTCTAGAGGGAGAGCATGGGTCCTTTGTCTTCAGGGTTTTTATCTGTTTTCTAAAGGCAAGAATTTTAGAAAAGGACTTCAGTAAAATATTCATCAGCTTCCTAGGTGTGTCCTTTAATATGCTGATTCATCAAAATGAGCATATAAAGTGAGAGATGTGGTCTCTACTGATTGGTCAGTGCTAAAATACGGGGTCATCGATCATTGCATCTGGTCCTGATGGCATTGCTTTGTATACTTCTGCTTTTCTGGGCCTGGAGCTGAAACACAACTGAGACCTAGATGTAACTCTGACCAAAACTCTGTCTCTGTGGTCAATGGACCCGATGCTTTTTTCCTACAATTATTTGATGCTGATCAGAACTCATTGTCATGAGGGCTTAATGCTGAAGGGAATGGTTCTGGAAGAGAAAAGGAGGCAGGTAAGTCAGAGTGCTACATGAGACCAGTTTGAATCAGGTGTGTGTCTTAGTCTGCCCATTCCACTTGCCAAGGAATTTTCCTGGCTTCTTATTATCCTACCTCACTATGATCACCTTAAAGTCTTTCCCCCTACTTTATCTAAGTCTCCTTTAATGGCTTTAAATTTTTTTTTTTACTTTTTTAATTGAATTTTGTTTATTAAGCCATGTACCTATGTAACAATTCACTTATCCATCCATCTCTCCCTTAGTAGTCTCCATATGGATCAAACACAGATGGGTACAATGGCATCCTTAGAGAGAAAAATATATACAGCCTTGCTCATCATTTTTTATCCACTATTGACTTGAAGCATCTGAAAGAATGGCTGGTAATGAGGAGTAGGGAAGAGAGAGCTCAGTAATTAGGTGGAGATCACAATAAAAAGGTAGAAAGAAGCACCAAAGACAAATTTCTGGTCAGATCTGGCATAAATTTACCTTACCCTTTTCCTCTTCCGAGATCTGGGACAGGATGGGCTCCCTAAAGATATTTGCCATTCAACCCTTTCCACCCTTTCTCTGGATACCCAATTTCACTTTTCATTCTGCCTGAATATTAAGACAAGAGGGTCTAAATAAGCTTATTTAGACTGTTGCCCATATGCCTATGTATACACTAGAATGCTCTGTGCAGCAAGGCATTTTTTTTGTTTAATTCACTTCTGTATCCTATATAAATATTAATTGGATATTGAATAAATGAATGCCTTGAATTTTTCTCTCAATTCAGAATTCAGAAAAGTAAACTTTTCCCTAATACTTTGTTCTCTCCGCTCTCTTTTTCTTTGTGTGCTATAGTATTTTTGGCTTATGGCGACTGAAGAATAGCAATTCTACAGAACTAGAGCTAGCCTAAGCTATGTGCAGGTGGCCTATGTGTGTGCAACCCTCTCGTGTATGTAGGGTCTTACATTTTTCAACCTTGCAGCTCACTTTTAGATGATCCCTATTTAGCTTTAATGGTCTGTGCTTATGCAATGATCCATAAATAGATGAAACCAATAAATCTAGTTACATTCTAATTGACTTTTTTATTATTAAGTTCAATCAAAATGGTTAGTCTCTAGCCCAGAGCACACTCATTTTCACATAGGTTAAACCAACTTTTGCTCTTTCAATCAATTACATGAAAGTTGAGGTTACATTGTACAGTTGGAGCTACATAACAGTACAATTTTTTGTCATTAGCTGTCACTTACATGGAGTATAGATATGAGTATTTTTGCCTGTTCTCAAAAGGGGATTCTTCAGGGAGTTGGGAAGCCCTCTTGGGGGATTTTATATTTCTTTGTTTTCCTAAACTCTTCCCTAGAGGGTGAGAGAGCCATGATAAAATCAGCATATTTGGTCTCAGGTGGGTGAATGTTGTACCACTGAAGAGTGGTTGTACGCTGGTGTTCCTCCAGGGATAAGACGCAGATTCCTTAAAGATTTCATTCTTAAAGTTCTGCTTTTATGTCAGCTTCCTCTAAACCGTCAGTTGGGAACTCTTAGAACTCTTCACCAACACATTCTTAGAGTCATTTCCCTTTGAATCTTTTTACACTGTAGACTTGTTTTATGACTTTTAAGAAACTAAACATGAATTTTTTCATTACTGGAATAATTTTATAGGTATGAAGAAAACTGACAAAATACAGAGTCATGAAAAAGAAATAAAACTATAATCCTACTATCAGAGATAATAAGTATTTATATTTTGATATATTTAAGTCCTTTTCAATGAATGCATACATATATTATTTTATAAAAAATAACATAACTTCAAAACTTCCTATTTTAAAACATTCAAAATTTAAAAAACAACTAATGTGGATTATTCTGTTGGTTATAATTTGATAATATATGTTGAATTACATGTCAGTAACTATTCTTTTGTACTATTATATTTAAAGGCTTTATAATATACCATTATATTTATGTGTCATAATTTATTTACCTAATTTTCCATTCTTGGACCTTAATTTTTGGCTATCCTAAACCAACATAATAGATATGTCTTTGTATTTATCCATGATTATTCCCCAGGATGAATTTTAAGATCTGTTATTCTGGAACAAATGTGGTCAATGAATATTTAAAGCTTTGATATTTACAGTCCAATTTTCAAGAAGTTTTTAAATAATTTATTGCTCCACCCACTGTGTCTAACTAAGCTTGTTTGTACAACCCCAGTACAGCTAATTGTGCCTCTTATATATCAGCTACATGCCTTAAAGAGAATTTATACCACCCTGAACACAAAGAATGGGTTCTCAGTGCTTTAAGTCAATTATCAAACTGTTATCTCCCTTGCCACAGTGATTATTTCAGGCATCAGCATTTATTAACACAGCCCTAATTCAATAGGAAGTTTCTGTTTCTTTGGCCATGATGATTGCTTGATGATTGGACACATTACCTAGATTTATTCAATCAGAATGAATGCAAGGACTGAGCTGGTTAATAGAAGAGATTCTCTCTCTCTTTTTTCTGAATGGTGTCATACAAAGCCAATTCCTGAAATTACTTGTAGCCATTTTGCTCCCATCAGGGTGGGTAGCCAGCTTTAGCACAATGATGTGTACTATCTTTTAAATAAAAGGTCTTTGCTCATATACAGGTAAAAAAAAGATAGTTTACTGCTGTTTTACTTTATATTTATTTGATTATATATAAAGCTAAGAATTTTTCACATGTTTATTGGTTATTTTTTCCTTTTTATGAATCTCCTCATATTTTATGCTCATTTAAAAATTAGGTTTTTGTGTGTTTCTTCTTGCTTGTGTTCAAATCTTGAATGTTCTTTTTAAAGATATCCAGAAATCTTAAGTTTTTACATATTAAAATCTGAACTAATTTATGACCCAGTAATTCCACTTTTGGGTATTTATCAAAAAAAAAAAATCATCCAAACACTAATTCAAAAAGATATATGCATCCCTATGTTCATTGCAGCATTATTGATAATAGCCAGGGTATGGAAGCAACTTAAATGTCCATCAATAGATGACTAGATAAAGATGGGGTATATATGGTAGAATATTAGTCCACCATAAAAAAGAATGAAATGTTACCATTTACGACAACAGGGATAGACCTAGGGGGGATTATGCCAAGTAAAATATGTCAGACAGAAAAAGAATACCATACGATTTCATTTATTTGTGGGATATAAAAAACAAAATAAATGAAAAAACAAAACAGAAACACACCTACTCACAGAGAACAAACTGCTGGTTGCCAGCTGGGCGAGGGCTTGGGAGACTGTGTGAAAAGGCTGAAGGGATTACACAGTACAAGTTGGCAATTACAAAATAGCCATGGAGATGTGAAGTATAGTGTAGGGAATATAGCCAATAATGTTATAATAACTATGTATGGTGCCAGGTCAGTACTAAACTTATTATGGGGATCACTTTGTAAGTTATATAAGTTTCTAACCACCATGCAGTATACCTGTAACTCTTACAATATTGAATATCAACTATAATTGAAAAAAACTGTCACTTGATCTTTCAGATTCTGTTTTTCTCCTATTTTCAAAGCATCCTTCTCCATTCTAAAATCAGGGAACTGTTTCCTTACATTCTCCTTTAGTTCTATGTTTTTGTGCTTGTCCTCACACTCAAATCTTTCAATAATTTAAAAAATATTTTGCTGTATGATGTATAGTAGGGCTAAACTTTATTTTCTTCCAAATAATGACAACAACTAAGTATTTAAGAAAAATAATCTTCAAATATAAAAAGTCCCCATAAATCATTTGTTATTTTGTTTTCTTACATTTATTTCACAGAAGGTATGAAAAGTTTTCCTTACTAGTTTGTTATTCAGGTATGATGCTTAAAAATCCATTTTTTATAAGTAACTTTTAATCTAAAATGTCTTTTTTTGCCCATTTGGGTGTGTTGGTGCTATGACTAAAATTAGGTGTTCCTATGACTGCAGATGAATTTTTTTCTTTAAAAGAAGCTTGCGATTATCTTTCAAATCTTGATACAAAAGGACCAGGAACTGGCTCACTGTATCCTATAAATACATTTCACCAACACTTTGTAGTGTATTTTCAAACAGGAAGTGGAGAAGCAGGAACTGAAAAGAAAAATAGTCACCCTAAATTCTCTGTTCAGAGATTAATACCAGCAAAAAGGACCATGACAGTTCTTCACTTTTCTTTGAATTACTATCTTTTGTGTTCAAACCACATAGAGAAGGGAAGGAAAATTTCAGGTCTGATGGGGACTTTTCAGATGAAAAGATTTTAGAGGACTCTAGCGCAGACCAGCTTAATGAGGTGAAAAAGATTTAGGCTGTCTCCAAAGACCTGCAGTAAAAACAAGAACTTGGTAATAATATAGAGGTTGGGAGGCTTTTAGATTTCTTTGAGGGACCCCAGGGCTGATATTGTCCCATTACTGTAGAACTATCTTAGTCTAAGTGGACCAAATGGGATACTGCTGCTGCTTTGGATCTGCAGGCTCCAAAGTGAGAGGAGTGGACTCTACTGTGTGTTCTTTAGAGTATAAGGATCGTTATGGAAATGATCATTCATTTTTAATTTGACATATTAACTAGGAATTTTCAATAGCTGTGTTGGAATACTTGAAAGCTTTCTATACAAAAGGATAACGTGGACCTCTAATGTGTATATGGCATTACGAAATAGAACTAAGAGCAATGAGTAGTGGCTACTCCAACTGATTTATCCTTTTAAATATCATCTGCATCCATCCCACCTATTCATTTAAATGACTTTTGCCTCAGTTTAGTCCAGAGGTCAACAAATCTTTTCTGAAAAAGGGCAGACACTAAATATTTTAGATTTGCAAGCCATAGGTCTCTGTTGCAATTACTTAATGCTGCTGTTATAGTATGAATATGTGAATAGATTATATGTAAACAAATTTTTGTGGCTGAGTTCCAATAGAACTTTATTTACAAAAAGAAGTGTTGGGCTGGATTAGGCCTGTGGGCTATGGTTTGCTGATTCCTCATTTCTACCTTAAACATCCCTGGTTTGAGTTGTAATGGTTTTTCTTTCTTATGATCTGTTTATTTTTAGTTCCATAAAAATTTATTATTTTATGCACTCACAATACAAGGATAAATAAGGCAAAATTCCCATTCTCGAAAAACTGACAGTTCAGAAGAAACACAGATACAAGAGCCCATATTATTAATGTAATGAGCTAGAGTTGCTCTCTTCATTGCTGCCAAAATGGGCTTTCTACAAGAGATGGTCATTTTCATTTTCCCCTAAAATACATTTAGTGGTATCTTATAAAACATTATCCATCATAAGTCCTTGGTGAGGCATGTAGGTCTCTTATTATCTGGCTACCTGGCATATAACCATTTTCCTAGACTCATCTTTTTTATTTTCCACTTCCACATGTTGAGTTCTAACTACAATAAATCTTAGTCTGTGCTCTTTGATGTAGATGGCATAAATCTGCATATTCTGTCCTTAAATGACCTCCCTTCACCCCCCATATCCAACCAGAGGAAGACTTTTCTATCCAAGCTGTTCAAGGATTGTAATGGGTTGCCTTGTTAGGTAAAGAAACGGTTATGATGGTGAGTTCTTTCTCATTGTAAGTATCCAAGCAGGGATTGGCTAAACACCTGGCAGGTGCATCAGATGCTATTGGAGCCCTGCCCAGATTCCCTTGAGCAGGGCTTGTATTGATCTGGCTACTACAGTATTGTATTGGCTGTTAACATCACATACCTGCATCCTTTTTCTGAGTGTTTCTCTAACCTGGTGATACCAGGGAAGTCTTCCTTCCTTCCTTCCTTCCTTCCTTCCTTCCTTCCTTCCTTCCTTCCTTCCTTCCTTCCTTCCTTTCTTTCTTTTCTCCTTCCTTCCTTCCTTCCTTCCTTCCTTCCTTCCTTCCTTCCTTCCTTCCTTCCTTCCTTCCTTCCTTCCTTCCTTCCTTCCTTCCTCTCTCCCTTTCCCTCTCCCTCTCCTCTGCTATCAGCCCTTAGTTTGTGGCCAAGGACTATCTGATGTGCAGGGGCAACAGCCAAATGCTTTTGGCTCTGGGTGGGACAGATTCTGTGGTATAATTCCTCTACCAGATCTCTGCACAGATCAGGCTGAGACTATAATTCTGAAACCACATCTATTGTGGTAGTTAAGCATTTTCTCAATAAATTACTTGAAGAAGTATCCTTAGAAAAACAGAGATTAAATGACTTTTTAGATCACTTATTAGTCTACAGTATTCTGTGTATCAAGGAAATCTTCATGCTCCAATCCTATCTCTGCCAATTCTCTATCACGCCAATCCTATTCCTATCACTTATTATGTCACCTTAAGCAACTTTAGTGGTTGTCTAATTCTCAATTTCCTCATAAGTAAATTTGAGATAATAGCATTATCTACTTCAAAGAGTTGTGAAGATTAAAAGAAATAATCAACATAAATTTAGTATCTGGCACGTAAAGTATACTCAGTAACATTAGATAGTTTTATTATTATTGTCAACAGTTTATTTCCCCAAATAAAAATATAAAGGTAGTGTTTTATGTGTTTTAAGACAGTAAGAAAATTACCTTAGTAATGGAAATCATAAAAAATTCGTATGCTTGATGAACATATTTGATTTCTCCATACTGAGGAGGCTTTGTCAATGTATTTAGCCTAGTGCTTAGTAGGTGTCACTTAAATATTTGTTGATGAAAATAAAGACATTCTGCATTGGACTAAAGAAATTTGAACTTTAGATGGTTAGTATGTCCTAAGCAAAAGATTAAACTAAAAATAAATGAATATAAGAAATTAGAAAGATATTCTTGGTCTATTTAAAGAATAGTACATTCTAAAATGTCTATTCTAGTTACATTACACATATGTGACCTATAAGTCATAGACTTTGCTGTAGTCTAGATCATGTTTCCCTTGAATGCCCAAATAACAAGTCTCTGGCTCAAATCTACTTGAAATCAGAAGTTCTGCTATTTTACCAGATTTCCAACCCTAATCGTTTTCTACAATCCTTGAGCAACTTACTTACTCATGTGTTGCAAAAAGCTGTCCTAGACATTGTTTACTATTTCATCCAGCTGTCTGACTATAGTCAGCTGTCTGACTTTGCTCCAATATTCTGCAAGTTACCTACTGGGATCTTGAGCATGGTTCTTTTTATACCACTGTTGTCTGCTTAACTGCTATGTCCAACTCAGATTTATTGCAAATTTAGGGATTACAGAAAAGAGTGAACGATTGTGGCAGATTATATTTTCCTAAAATGGTACACTATTCCTCCAAATTGCCACACTATCCCATATTCTTATTTTTACAATCTGATTGATTTGGTTTTCTATTGTTGTGCAATAATTTACCAGAAATTTAGTGATTTAATAACATTCACTTATTACCCTAGTTTGTATTGATCAAAAGACCAGTATAGCTTAGCTGGGTTTCCACTTGAGGCTCTCAACAGGCTACACTGGACTGTGTTCTTATCCAGAGATTTATCTGGAAAGGATTCACTTCAAGGCTTGTGCAGTGTGTTTTTACAATACTTTTCAACTGTAGCACTGAGGCCTTCGGCTCCCACACAGGCTGCCTGCGATTACTTGTCATATGGACCTATCCGTGAGCCATTTACAGCATGGCAACTTGCTCCCCCAAGGCCAACAGGATAATCTTTCTTTCCGGTCTGCCAAGATATAGTCTTAGGTAGCATAACTAATCCCGGGAGTAGCGTGTCATCACTTTTGCCATATAACATGGTGTATTAGTCTGCTCAAGATGCTATAACATAATATTATAGACAGGGTAGCATAAGCAATAGAAATTTATTTTCTCACAATTCTGGAGGCTAGAAATCCAAGATCAGGGTGACAGCATGGTTGCATCTGGTAAGCACTTTCTTCCTGGTTCGCAGATGGCCATTTTCTTGCTGTGTCCTCACATGGCAGAGGCAGAAAATAAGATCTTTGGTGCCCTTTCTAATAAGGATCCTAATTCCATCATAAGGGCTCCAGCCTGATACCTAACTACTGCCCACATGTCCATCTGCAGATGCCATCGCATTGTGGTTTAGGGCTGCAGTATATGAATTTTGAGGAAACATGCACATCCTGTTCATAATATATTTAAGCAGTACTTTCTGTGGATGAGTGTAACACTGCCTTTGTCTTGTAACAATGATGTTTAACCTTTTTTCATCTCATAAAACCCAAACTAATCACTAAAATTCTGTGGCACACCAAAAATATATGTTTTGCCAATCTGACAAAAATTAGGCATAATTTTGATTTATTCTCACTGGATGGCTATTGTTGTATTGGCTGTTGTCATTTTCTTTATTTGACAGTCTAAGGGAAAAGAGGTCAGTGCCTCTGACTCAATAGGTATTAGATGTTTTAAAAATTCTTGCAGCACACTCATTGAAAAGTGCTGCCTTATAATTTAATCACATTTGTCATATTCTATGGGTTAAAGGCAAATTTTAAGGTTCTCACTCAAGGGGGGGGAATTATACATGCACATACCTCATTGGAGTCATCTTAGAGTGAGTCCAATATAGTGATGTTGATGCACTCTTTCTTCACGAGGTCAGGTCCATTATATTTCTTCCCCTTGATCATGAGTTCTTGTTTTGTGATTTGCTTCTATCACATTATAATGGGGTTAAAGTTCTGCTGTGTGAGACCTCTGAAATTAAGTCATAGAGGACCATATGGCCTTTCTCTCTCTCTCTCTGCTTATCTCTCTCAAGACACGTGCCTTTGGAGTCATGAAATGTGGCATCTAAGTATGCCAGCCATTGGATGATTTCAGTTCCTTGTTTTTGAGTCTTCCATTGATACCCAGGACATTAGCATAGATAAATCATCTCTGTTTTGCCCTATTTGAATTCCTGACATATGAAACTATGATGAAAATTAATGGTTATTCCTTGCCACTAAGTTTTAGCGTAATTTGTTATGTGGTCATAATAACTGGAACAAAAATAAAGAAAAATAAGTTAAAACTAGATGCTCTACTATGTATAATGGCTCCCAGACTCATATACCTTTCCATAAGAAGACTTCTATCAGCCATTTGTGGTCTTAGTTTCTGGCTTTTTACCATGCTGTGGAGATGGTCTCCCTTTTTTCACTTAGAATGACTTGAAGAGGTCCTGCAACTTCCTACTGGAAGTTCAGGCCCAATTTCTTAGGCTCTCAGATGTATCCTAAAGAAGATACACATTCTGTATATAATATCACCAGCCATGAGTATATAGCCATTGACATTTCCTGAGGAACACATAAGTACTTCAATATCTCATACTTTTCCATGCCATCAGGGGTTCCTTGCTTACTTTTTTTTTTTAGCCAAATTATGTGTTAAATGGTCTTATCCTAAAACAAAGATCCTGTCTTTTCTTAGAGGTAAATTGATTCCTAAATATTTAGGGAATGAGAAAAATGACTTTGTGCATTAAAAATAGCATTTCCCACTCATGTTTCAAAAATATGAAGGTCAAAGCTCAAACTAAAGTTCTGATGGTATCTATGATTTCTAAGGTATTCAAGAGGATGGATTCAGAAGAGGTCAAGGAATCATCTCACTTTAAGGCAAGTAGCCTTTCTTTCTTGGTATGATTTTGAGTGTTTGGTAACAGGAATAAGTGGGCTATGTTCAGAAGAGACTTACCCTATTCTATATTAAGAAAATAAATTCCTGGCAGTTCTGAATGCAACACTATCCCCAAATTAAAAAGAAGTGGTTTGCCTTGTAATAAAATAAGAATGATAGAATTCAGCAAACCATCCATATTCTCCAGCTAAATTACTTCTGAAAGGCATTTGCCATTGGCAAAGCTTAAACTTAAAATGTTGTTTATTGGGAATTTTTCTTCATTTTTTAGTAGTGATTGTCACCTTGTCATCTGTTTCTTAAACCACTTTTCTTAAGTAATTTCTAACACCACAGAAAGTACTGCTTAAATTGTTTGTCCTTGTTTATATGACTCTTAAAAACAGGAACCCAGGGGCAGTTGCAGGGAAAGAGAAGAAAACAATTCATGTATCTTATATTCTGTTAATGTTTTTGGCAATGATAATACCATTTGGTCAATTAGAAATGGGTTCAATAAATATTCTAGGTGATACCAGCTGCCTATCCAGACTTGCCCAAGGGACTGACTAATGCTCAGAGTTTCAGAACCTTCCTAGGACCTATTAATATATATTTGATGGAGAGATGCCCAGTAATTTCATGATGCCCATGGGGAATTTGCATGTTATGCAGTTGAGGTGCTGTCCTCATGGAATTACAGTTTTGTCCTTTTTTTTTTTTTTAAATAATTGGCCATTTTATTATTTTTTAGAAGATTTTATTTGTTTACTTTTTAGGGAGGGGGAGGGAACGAGAAAGAGAAGGAGAGAAACATCAATGTGTGGTTGCCTCTTGTACACCTCCATCTGGGAACCTGGGCTACAACCCAGGCATGCGCCCTAGACTGGGAACTGAACCAGTGACCCTTTGATTCACAGGCGGACACTCAACCACTGAGCCACACCAGCCAGAGCTGTCCTGTTCTTTAATATTGACTCCCCCCTACAGTAACTGCCAAAGACGACCTTTCCATGCTTGCCAGCCTTCTTTCCTTTTGCAAAGTGTGAGCCATTTTGATTAAGTACTGCAGCTATTTCAGAGAGAACTGCATTCCTCTGTTAGGTAAACTACAATTCTCTTCTGAGCATTGTTAGTCCTATCATTTATCAAAAAAATGAGATTCTGACCAGTTCAAACATAGTAGTCCTTGCAATAAGGGTGGAGTTGTGACTTGCCTCACAATAAAGAACAGTACTTGCTGCAGCTATTTTCTAGCAAAATTCAGTACTTCTAAATCTGAAATTTCCAGTTTATCCGTCTGTCTGCATTTTAGCTACAGAGTATTTTTACTGGTGGAGGGTACTGGTGGTGGTGACCAGGAGGGTAGCGCCCTTTCCATTTTCTAATGCACTAGATTTTTTACTAATTTGAAGATACTTGAGAGACAGGTTTAAGATTTTTGCAAATGCAGAAACTGTTTTTAGCAGACTAGCCAGAACTAATCAGTTTTCCATGGGAAATCTTTCTTAAGATGAAAATCTTATCCATTTAGTCAGTTGGAAATAAACTTTTTCCTTTACATAGCAAAAGGCTGGTTTAACTCCAGGAGGTCATTTCTTACTTAAGCTTCAATATCCCATGTACAGTCATCTCTTCATTTATGCCATTTCTAATTTCTCCAGAGGGTTAGTTGCTTCTTCCTAAATTTTCACATGATCCCATAGTAGGGACCAACTCCACTGTAATGCTTAACACAGTGTTCTGTGATTATCTCTTTGTATGTTTGTTTTTCTCAACAGTTTGGACCTAAATGTCAAGGACTATTATTTTTTTGTCCCCTAGCTTTCTATAGCTAGCACCTAGTATAAGGGTAAATGCTTCTTGCATGTTTCTTGTATAAAAAAAAAGAAAAAGCCCTTTGGTGTAAAAGACTGTTCGATTATTTGCCTCCTAACACAGATGTTTGTCCTATATGCTTCTACATTTTACAGTGGATTTCCATGTCCAAGTATACGTTAAATTTTTTCTATATACGTTGTTGTATTCTTATCCAAATATAATTAATTGCAGCACAATTAACATGAATATCAACATGAGTAATTAGGATGATATTTACTAATGATGTTTAAGATCCAGTTGCTGCCACCCTTCCTTTATTTTTGTTTCCAATGGACCTTGCGTTTGTCATGTAAATACTGTCAAGAGGAGGATCTGAAGAAGAGGCAGATACTCCCATATTCTTTATCCAGAAGGGAAGGAATGTCTCATGTTGTGTTATCTGGCAACTAAGTATTTCATTAAATTATGTAGACATTTCTTCAGAAATTGGATGTTTAAAAAAATTTAGGTCTATGCAAAAGTTATTATTTTTCACCTCTTATTCTTTCTCTGTTGCTCCAAATATCGATCTAAATACAAAGTAATGTAATTAAAAATGATTGATGAGGCAGGGTAAATTTGTTGCTTAATCATGCTTTTTGTTTTTCTGTATGAAAAATATCTTGTTTTCATAAGATTCACCTTTATTTTTGTTTTGATTTAAGCTTTGGTAGGACTTTTCTGTTCTTGAATTTTTTTAAGTTTTATATTTCATGTCTTAGCAGTTTTTTGTAGCATATATTATCTGCATTACACACTTAATATTTATACTATATCTGAATCAATAAACATTGATTGTCCCAATTTTGTTGAAAGTTTACTTTATGTATATAGACCTGTTCAGCCCAACTAAACTGTAAACTCCTTTTGAGAACAGAGATACAGCTTATATTTATTTATATTCTTGGCCGTGTTTAATATAGTACCTGTCCAAAGCAAACATTCAATGAATATGTGTTGATAGATTTATTTACCTCACCTTCTAAATGGTGTTTGAAGTCAGAAATGCTATTTTAAACATTACGTCTTGCCCCAGTCAGTGAGGCTCAGCTGGTTGGGTGTCATCTTGAAAACTGAAAGGTTGCCGGTTTGATACCTGCTCAGGGCATGTACCTGGGTTGTGGGCTTGGTTCCTGGTCAGTATTTCTCTCGCCTGCGTGTTTCCTTCCCTCTCTTTCTCCCTGACTTGCCCTCTCTAAGATAAAAAAATAAAATAAAATTTTAAATGTTATGCTTTATTTCTTAAAAAAAGTAGCATTTAGAATTTTTTCCCTTGAAGCCATTGTAGTGTAATGGTACTTGGGGCCATATAAATGGTTAAGAGCACAGTTTCTAGAATCAGCTGTTTGGTTTGAACCCTAGGCCTATCGTTTGCTAGCTGTGCATATACTTTGCTGAGCAAATTATTTGCTTCCCAGCTTCTCAGTTTCCTCATTCATAAAGTGGGGATTGTAATAGTACTAAATCCATGGAATTGTGAGGATTAATTGAGTTAAAAAATATATAATATACTCAGAAAAGGGCTTGACATAGAAATAAGTGCGATTGTATATAAGCTGTGTTTATGTATGAAAAGATTTGTGGGGTTACCTAGGATTCTAGAACGTTGGGATTGAAAGGAACTTTAGTAATCATATTGGAAAAAATGGTCAAAAGATCTGTCTTTGAGCTCTAGTTGTAACACTTTTGAGGTGACTTCATTTATGAAGCAGACATGTTAAATAATGTCATTATTGATATTAAGGATATTTCAAGGATTAGATAGAAGAATACATTCAAGATCGCATTATAAATGATAAAGCACTGCTGTTGTCATGTTTATTGTTATTACTAACTGCAATGCGGAAGCTGAAGTTCACACTTTGGCCTTGGGCAAGGAACTTATTCTTCCAGTGGTTGTTTCACATCTGTAAAGTATGGATAATACTGGAACCCTGCTCACATGATGATTGCAAGGATTAATGAATTAATACACAAAAAGGGGCAGCAATGCCTCTAGATATTATGTGGTAATAAGAATTAGCTATTATTTTTATATTCATCCAATAAATATTTATAATCTAGTAATAGTCTGTACTCATTTAAAGTGATATGTGGGGTTATTGAGTAAAATACTCACCCCTCTGCTAAAGATTTTGATTGGCAGTTTTAGGATGGGTCTGAGAGGGTGGGTAAGAAAAATGTCTACCAGAAAATTTTCAGCTTAGTTTTCCTGTACTAACATACTGCTTTAAATTCATTATATGTGCACTTAGACCGATTATGGGTTCTGTTAGCTTTCTTGTCTTGTATGTGCTTTTCCAGTGAGTCTATGCAAATGAAAACAAACAACAAAGAGCATTCCCTGTATAAACAAATACATAAAAATGCTGTGATGTGGGGATGCTCTGTCCACAGAGCCCCCCTGGCCACCATGGATGAGAATAAGTCTATTAAGACATGATCTGCTTGGGGAGGAAAGGTGGCCGATCTCTCAAAGGAGAAGGGCCAAGAGCCTTTTCCTCAATGGGCTTTTATTGGGTTCATTTTGCACAGGAATACAGGTAAAGCTCATTAATCATTGTCAGGCAGTAAGGATCAAACAATAGATAGCATACAAAGAACTATGAAGGCTTATTTTGAGTCAGGGTCTGTTAGTTAAAGGGCTACAAAACTTTGGGAAACAAATTTATTTCCTGCTCGGACCCTTGTCATTTAACTGAGGACATTCTTAGCAAAGCAGGTTTCACAGGATGTTATGCATTCTTTCTTAGGCCTGATCACCTGGGGAACCCGCCCTTTCCAGCACAGGATTGCACTGCCCTCTGTCATTGTTTCAGGCTTAAGTCAGGCAGAGGAAGCAAGGCAGCCAAGAGATTAGGAGACTTCTTGCAGACAGAATGAAGACTCAGGCTATGTCAAAGCTGAGGGTCCATCACTCCCTTTTGCTGTAGCCCCCCAAGTCATTCCTTGGGGCCTCCATGTGATCATGCCTGTCTTAGGTCATTCTCCCCTTGGGGAATCTTACCTGTCGTTGGCTAACTGATCAAGTATTGGGGGCCATTTATGGATGAAGTAAAATGAGCAGAGGCATTGCCCCTGCCAGGGAGATAAGCCTTGTCTCCTTAGTGGTTTACAGTCTGAAGTTCACTCACTCAGCCTTAGCTATGGGTGGGGTTACAGCTCCTGAAACCAGGCAGGGCGGTTCCCAGCACTGTAGGAGACTGTTCTGCGTGGTGTGGGCCCAGCTTCCACTCAGAGATGCACAGGACACACACCCACGGATAGGTTCTCCTGTGAGGAATCAGGCCTGCACTGTGCCTGGACTGCTGTGAGACTCCCTCACCCTGAATTGAGACAGCAAGTGCTTACTGTAACTTCCTAAAATCCATGCTAAACCTTGCAGGGACCAGTGTAACCGGTCCAACCACTTTTCCCTTTTCATTTGCAAATATCCTTCTTCTGTGATGTGATTAGCGGCATCATCTCCTTTGTTGTCTGTAAAAGGTAACCAATTAAAGAGAAACTGTGCATAGTAAATGAGGATCATAATGTAATGTGCTGAGAAACCCAATAAAGACCTGTCACGGCCAGGGCCAAGGCTTTTGCTCCCCTTGAGAGAAAAGCCATGCTGTCCCTTTTCCTCCACCAGACTCGGTAGCTCGTGTGAATGTCTCATGCCTCATCCACAATGTGGCAGACCCCACAAACTGGAGTCCGCATCAAATACAAGTTTAGCATGTGTCATACTCAGGTTTTTTTCCCCCACTAAGTGAGTATATTTTAGTTTTGTATATTGTAATTTTCTTCTACAAAGAAGAACTGTGTGGCATGTAAGCACTGAAGGCCATTTTTTTTTTAGTTCAAGATGGTTTCCTGTTTTATGCTCAATATATCTTCACAGGGACTAGTTTTGCTTGAACAGTCTAAACTCTAAACCAATAATTTTTTAAGATGCTAGGAGCTACCAGTTTTGAGAGATTCCTTTATGAATAGTATGAGAGAGCACTTCATACTTTGAATAAAAACAATGGGTCTAATTCTTCTCTTTGGAAATGTCTAATTTAAGCCTATTCTTTCACTCACCCTCTCAACATTGAATCATTCTTATTTTCAACACTTGAAGAATTTGGCAGAATTCATGATTAGCTTTTACGTGACACAGAAACCTGAACATAGAAGTGATATCTGCTGTAAGCATTACCTGGGTAGAATTATTTGCAGGTGACTTAGCCGTCCAATGGTCTTTGATTCATCTTTGTTTTCTTGACATACTGTGAATGTCCGGTGCCTATTTAATTTCCAGTATTTAATGATGAATAACAACAGTTTATGTTGTATCAGACATTATGCTAAGTGTTTTACTTGCATTATCTCCTTTAATCTTCACCTGAAGAGGTGGACACTGTTATTATCTTTATTTTACAAAAGAGGAAACTGAGGTACAGAAAGCTTGAGTATCTTACTCAACTTCTAAGAGCTAGTGAGTGGCAGAGACCTTGGGTCTTTTCTGTCCAGAGAATAGCTCTTAAAATCTGCCTTTCATTAACCTATAAATGAGATATGAATGTATTTGACTTAGAATGGAGCCTTTTGGAAAAATTATTGGACACAATAGGAATTTGGTTTGTAAAACTGTGAGAAAATAATACATTTTATCAAATACATACACATATACACATATATGTATAATATGTATTTTATACATACACATACATATCTTCTGTCAATTGCAAAAGGGATGCATCTCACCAGGCAAATGCTAAATACTTTCAGTTTGGAATTGTTCTATTGTCCAAGAAAGGGAAAACAGGTAGCGTGAGGCAAGGGAGACAGGCCTGATCCACAGGATCCTATGATCCACAGGACATATGGGAAAGGCCTGAAGAATAAAGTTGTCTTGGAGTAGACTACTATTGCATGCTAAAGTAAATTTCTCCCAAATGAAACAAACAGAGAGATAAAGGACAATTTAAAATTATATTTCACAGTCAGTTTCACTTTTGTATTAAGATAGCTGCAAAACCAGAAAAAAGCAATGCTGTCCCTTTCTCAAAGACTGTGTCAGAAGAGATGTGAGAATTAAGCGTTAGTTTGCTAAAGACCATCTTCCATCATTAACAAGTGTCTTGAGAATAACTTCACCAAAACTCAGCAAGACAGTGGCCCAGAGCAGGGAGAGACAAATTTGCAGACTCACCAAGCACACTGTTTCTTGGCAGCATACGCTCTGCTGAAATAAATATTGTAGAATTATGTTTCTTTGAAGATTAGTAAACTTCATAGAAATTGTATTAAGAAGAAAACGGTTCTGACTGAGCAGAGACATTTGAGTTTGTTGATGCCATGTCTCTGGGTCATTATGTAAAAACCGGCACCGGGCATTTCCCTCCCACAAGCCTGCCGAATCACAAGCTCAAGGTTATGGCATTTCCTCACTTAACTCCCCAACACCGACGCTGTGGAGAACTGACCAGGTCACAGCACAATCCTCTCACCAATGTTCTTTATTTTTTTTTAGTTACCAGTATTCTAAGTACAAGATTTAAAAAAGAAAATTTAAATATGAAATAAGTATATGGCATATTTTGTGCACTTATATAATCTAAAATTGAATCTGGAGGTTGCATATTAGTAACAAAGATTTCACAGAATCTCTGTTCCCATTAAACCCTTGGGGTTGGAAGGAAAATCTAAGGGAGGGAAGAACAACAATTTCAAAGGCAGAGCTCTTGAGTCTTAATGTCTGAATTTCCTGTGTTCCTAGGTCATTATTCACTTTCAGTGAGTGCCTTCATGATTTTTTTCTTTAATGATTAGTTTTCTCCCCCCTTATAATAGATCTTTTATTATGATCTCTATTCTATCTCCTTCTTCTTCTGTAAAGCAACATCTTGCAACATTTGGCTCTCATCCAAAGTTTTTTTTTTTTTTTTTTTTCCTGATTTATAGAAAGTAATTTACTTTCAGATGCTTGAGGCAGTAGGGCAAATGAGGAATTAAAGTGCTCACCAATATTTGTATTCTACTCTTCTTTCTGGAATCCCCGTTTTCCTAACTCTGTCACACCTAGCACGTGATACTTCTGGCCAATGGAACACAGAGTGATGAATGCTGTCTTTGGGCTGGTCTGTGAAATTTCTGGTGAATCCCTCCATTATACGTTAACTTTCCTGGTCAGGTGGCTGGTCCTGGAGCAGTGCTGTATAAGTGAGCACATATATAATGTATACTTTTCCAAGAGACACATTAAAAACAGTAAAAAGAAATGGGTGACAGTAATTCACTAACATATTTAACACAATATATCCAATATATGATTATTTCACAATATAATCTGTATAAAATCATTAAAAAGATAGTTTATTTTCTTTTTAAACCACATCTTTAAAGTCCAGTGTTTGTTTATGCTGGTAGCTAATCTCAATTCAGACTAAATTCTTGTTTTACATGCTCGGTAGCCACACATGGATAGTGGCTATTCTATTCAATAGGACATTTCTGGAAGGTGACATGGAGACAATGGCATGGCTATTACATGGAAAAGCCCCGGGTCTCTGAATGACAGTGAAGTGTCATACCACTCATCTACACCGAACTGTGATGTGAGTAAGAGATAAGCCTTTGTCAAGCTACAGAAATTTCTGGGTTATTATCAGTTAGTGTTCTAGGAAGATTAGAAGATTGTGCAGCAAGTACTTATTACCTTTCCCCTTGTCTTCTCTCGAAATTCCATAAAAGGAGCATAGTTTCCTGCAACACTGATACTGGGTTTGGCCATGTGATTTTCTTTGGTCGATGTGATGTTGATAGAAAAAAAGAGAGGACCGGTTCTAAGTCTAGGCCTTAAGATGTTTACTGTGATTTTAATTAACGCTCTTTGAATTCTTTCCTCTCCTAGTTATAAAAAAATGTGGACCGGATGATCCACTGATTCCGAAAGAATGAGAAGCGCATTGAGAAGTCATGAACCAAATTTGTGGTCAGCAGTTAAGCTCAGCTGAGTCTAGTTAAATCAATTAAACATCAGCCAACCTGCACATGTGTGAGCAAGTAATAAATGCTTATTGCTGCATGCAGCTGTATTTTATGGTGGATTTCTGTACAGCATTATTGTTATAATAGCTGATTAATAGAACTACCCTAATAGAATTTTATTTCCCAATTTGAATTTCCACCCAAGTACCAATACATAGTTCTCCCTTCCTATGGTTCTTCCGCATGTTGCATCTCCTCTTCCATTCCCTTGTGTTTCTTAATAACCTGATGCATACCCTCTGTGTTATCAGCCAGTGTTGGTCTGCTTTTTGTCTTACAATTATTTACTTGTGCAACTCAGAGGTTAGCCAATGTCTTCTTACAACTTGAGACCCAAATATACAATCATCCAAAAATTTTTTTGAACTCTTGGTACATTCCAGACACTGTTATGGTGTACAAGACCACAATAGTGAACAAGAACTGTCATGATACTTACATTGGGGAGGGAGAGTCCACAGGCAATACACAAATAAAAACACATAGGAAAATAGAATGGCTATAGAGAAATATGAAGAGGGGGTCAGAGTTTGGAGATGAAGGGGTGGTTATTGCTATAGAAATGATTTTGTAAACCTCTTATTTTGTTCCCTGTGGAAGTGTAAACTCCTTGTAGAATCTTTGCTGGTTGCTAGGGGCTTATACGTTCTTATATTTCTCTGAGGTTTCCAACTGCTTCTACTGAAGTAGTTGAATTTAAAGATTATTTTTGTCATTTTGTTTGTCTCTGTTCTACTTTGCATTAAAAGCTTAATTAAATTAATGTCACATAAACCATTCATACAAAGACTTTACTCATGGTATTGAGAATATGGAATTGGTCATCATGGTAACACAATTTAAAATTCAACATTAGCTGTTTCTGATTCTAAAAGTCAAAGTTAGACCCTATCCTCTGCCCTGTTTCTTTGCTTATATTTTTCTGTATTTATTGTTTTGTTCTAATCTCTATGTTTTTTCTTTCAGCAGAATAATTTCTTTAGCATTCTCCTATACTTGGTTACAACAGCCAGGCCCCCAGAGTTTCAATTTCCTACTGTGTAGCTTACAAAGTTGTTTTACTAGATATGAACACACTGAGATTTCGAGGCATTGTATTATATTCTCCAGGTCACACAGCTGGACAACGGGGGAGCTGAGATTTTGTTCTAGTCTATTTGACTTTAGAACTAATGTTTGCAAAGTGCAAACAAACTTTGTAGTCACCTCATTTAGGTGAATGAAGATGTAGCATTTATTTTTTTGATAAACTTATTTACTCCCTCCAGAAAGGAACACAGCCTGGTCAACACCTTGAATTTGTTCCAATGAGACCCATGTTGGATTTCTAACCTACAGAACTACAGGGCCATAAATGTGTGCTGTTTTTAGCCACTCAATCTGTGCTAATTTATTACAGTAGTGATAGAAACTAATATACCTGGCAATGCACTGGGCCAAGACTTCTCTGTGAAACATGCCAGCTCTCAGAGTTCTAAGATTCTCCTGAATTTTCCTGAGGATTCTCAGATCCCTCATGCTGGCGATCGTCCTGAGAAGGAAATGATCACAACACTTTCCCCTCCTCACGACACTGGCTGCATTTCCTCAAATTCTTTGCTAATGAAAGATCTCTCCCTGCTCCCTCCAGTTAGTTGAACTTTCTCTATGGCTCTTACAACACCATGCAGATTTCCTAACACTGTCATTTATGGTACAAAATCTATGCCTTATGTTCTTCATGCTTTTAGTATTTTTTAAATTCAAATATAGGTTTTTTTTTTTTTTTAATGATGAAGTTAATTTCTTACAATCCAAATCCTTGGCTTTCAAGACTATGGATTTTATCCTGAGGTTGAAGAACATAGTTTATAAATTAAAAAGTTAAAAAGTAATTTTAAATTTTGCTCCAGTTTTGCAAAAACAATCCAGCTTACTGCCTATGGAGAAAATTCAGCTGTTGCCTGAATGAAGGCAAGAATAGGACACCTTATAGTGTTCATAGGATTCCTTGTTTATCTTATGAGTTCCCACTGAATCGCTAGTTATCACTTCTTTTACTTCTGGTGCTGGCACCTTGTGGCCCTCTGTCTCTGTCTCTCGTTAGTCTGGCTAGAAGTTATTATTATTATTATTATTTTTTTGTTAAAAAACAGCCTTAGAGTTCCTTGATTTTCTTTATAATTTTCCTATTTTCAATTTTATAGATTTCTATTCTATTTTTTTTTATTATTTCTTCTGCTTGTTTTAAGCCTAAATTGTTATTCTTTGTCTTGTTTTCTATAGTTCAAGGTTAGGGTATTAATTTTAGATCTTTATTCTTTTCTAAAGTATCTATTTAATGCTATATGTTTCCTTTTAAGTGCTGTTTTCACTGCCTCCCACAAATCTTAAATTGCATTTTTTATTTTTATTTAGCTCAAAGTATTTCTCTTAAGACTTTTTTCTTGACCAACGTGCAGTTTAGAAGTGTATTCTTTAATTTTTAAGTACTATTTGGAGATTGTCCAGATACATTTCTCTTACTGACTTTTAGTTCAATTCTTTTGTGGTCTGAGAATATACTATGTATAATTTTTATTCTTTTACATTTTTAAGGTATGTTTTAGGCCTGAATGTGGTCTCTCTTGGTGCCTGTCCCATGTGAGCTCCAGAAAATTATGTGTTGTGCTGTTGTTGGATGGAGTGTTTTATAAATGTGAATTAGATCAGTTTGATGACTGTACTGTTCCAGTCAAATACATCCTTATCGATTTTATGCCTGGTTGATCTGTCAATTACATCTATCAAGTTTCCAACTACGACAGTGAATTGGTCTATTTATCCTTTAACTTCTGTCAGCTTTTGTCTCACATTTCAACCCTGTTTTTGGTGTTTATACATTGATAATTGCTATTTCTCTTGTAGAATTTACTCCTTTAATATTATGTAATGGCCTATTTGTCCATGACAACTTTTCTTCTTCTGAAATCATTTTGTCTGAAATTAATACAGTTACTTCAACTTTCTTTGGATTAATGTTAGCCCAGTATATCTATTTTTATTCCTTTAGTTTTAATCTCTCTGTCTTTATATTTAAAGTGAGATGCTTGTAGACAACCTATAGTTGGGTCTTATTTATTAAGTCTACTCTAACAATCTTTGTATTTTAATTGGTATATATAAACCATTGACATTTAAAGTAATTATTGAAATATCTGGATTAATATCAACCATATATGTAACTCTATTATAATTATTGCCAGAGGCATCTTTTTCTGCATTTTGTTCTAACTGGACATTCTATATTCATCAACCTTATCTCCTTTTAGTGTAAAAATTAAACTTCAGGCAAATCTGATGGTTGTCCTAGTGTTTACAATATATATTTTATAAATCATCTAAGCGCTCCTTCAATAACCCTATTTTGCTTCGTGTGTAGTGTGGACATCTCATAATGGAGCACCCCCAGTTTCTCCCCCCATTCCTTGTGTCATTTGTTAACTTACCCATCTTCTGTGATTATTCAGTGCATTACTTTTGCTATTTTAAAAAGTTATTGCTTAGATTAATTAAGAATAAGAATGATAGAATATTTTATTTTAGCCTTTACCATTGTCAATGCTCTTCCTTTCTTTGCATAAGTCTGAGTTTGTAACATTATTTCCTTCACCTTGAAGGGCTTCTTTTAGTATTCCTTGCTCAGAGATACAAAGACAGCTGAGTGAATAAATGGAATAAAATCAGGACTTACAATGGTGTCCAATGTATCAAAACTAGTATTTTCCTATAAACCTTGCTGTAGTATTTTCCTAACATTTTGTTGACTTTGTTCCGTGCTCCTTCTCAGAGTTGTCCCAGACCACAGGAGAAGAGCAAGCACTCGCAGAATGGGGCTGGGACGTGGCCTTGAATCTTAGGCAAATCCTCAGTTAAATATACATCTTTTCCCAGGCCATGGGTTTCTGATTTCTAGGTTTTCTTTTCAATCACCAAAATGGAAATAGATCAGGTGAGACAACATGGATATATAACTATGCTATTTATCATTAATCATGCCTCTGACTGGTAGCAGGTGAAACAAAATATCAGCAGTGATGGAAACTTCAAGCAAACAGGCTAAACTTGATCCATTTTTTTTCCTTTTGTAAGTGATATTCTTTTGTTTGATGGCATTGTCTTCCCATGGTTGGGGTCTCCCCGGCTCTGTGAAATCTTCATGCTTTTTACTTCTAATTTCATTTGCCTATATTTTTTCATATTTTATTCTTATTATAAAGTAAGGTTCCCCTTTTACAGATATCCAAAAGGGGAATATGCTCAACACAGCTTTGACAAATATCTTTACATCTATCTAATTAGAATCCTGTTGCACTCTTGGCTAGTCTTACTCCTGTGGTTTAAAAAAAAAAAGCAAGCTACTGGACAGTGCACCTGTTTTCTCTTGTTTAACTCTTTCCTCCCCAAAGTTAGTCTAAACTGTTTCTTCCTAAATGTACTACACAGTTCCTTCTAATTTTACTAACTTGGTGCCTTCCAATCATCTCCTCCCATAGATTATCCCCATGATTAATACTTACCACTTATAACTCACAGATATTAACAACCACACCTAAAACGAAAGCAAACTAAGCAAACAACTAGACCAGGAGCAGGAACACAGAAATGGAGATCACATGGAGGGTTTGCAACAGGGGAGTGGGAGGAGGAGAGAGGGGGAAAAGGTACAGAGAATAAGTAGCATGGATGATAGGCAGAAAATAGATAGGGGGAGGGCAAGAATAGCATGGGAAAAGTAGAAGCTAAAGAACTTATGACACATGGACATGAACTAAAGGGGGAATGTGGGTGGGAGGGGGTGTGCAGGGTGGAGGGGAATGATGGGGGAGAAATGGGACAACTGTAATAGCATAATCAATAAAATATAATTAAAAATACCACTTATTTCATATATTGTAACTTTAGGCAAGCAAAATATGGATGGAAATTACTGAGTGCAGTGCTTCAATTGGTAGAGGAAAAAAGATACACTTTCCACTTAGCTTCTTACTCAAGCCTAGTCTCAGAGTCCATAAACCATCCTTTAGTTGAAGCTTAGACTCTTATGAGAGCTACAACACTCCTTTTAGACCTGACAGCTTAATATTTTGTTTCAAGTTCTTTTTTGTACTCAGTGGCAGACACCTGAGAGTTCTTCAACCGCTTTCAAAGTACTTTCCTTTCAATCAGGAACTTCCTTATGTAAAGGGACAAGACACCATCATCTTCAATATGCTATTTAAGTATACCACAATTCCCATCAGACTCCCATGTGCCAATTTTAAACAGTGGTCTTCGTTTTATACCGCTTATATGGAGTTACCTGCCGAGTGAGATCTCAAGCTTGTGCCTCCTGGGAAGAAAAGGAATAAAGATGCCACGCATTAAATCTCAAAGGTATTCTCTGAGCTAATCAGAGTTGTTTCTTGAAAAAGCAATATGGCTCCCTGAATTACTGTAAACAGAAATTTACAAAATATTATGATGGGCTCACTGGGCCTGTAGTTGTTTTTGTTAAAAGGAGTTGGAAATGTATTATTCAAATATTTAATCAATCTCTGTGTGTGTGTGTGTGTGTGTGTGTGTGTGTGTGTGTGTACATGTGTGTGAAGAGTTCTTCAATCTCTTTGGAGAGTGTGAGTCACCTGTGAGACCCCAGAATCAGAATTTTTAAACACAGAAATTATTCAGTTTATTGTCACTCCTATTATTGAATAAATCACCATCCCCAAATGGCAGGCCTGTTAGATCTTTTTGCTTTCCACCTTAAGCAAAATATATTCTGGGTAAAACATGTCTAAAACTGTATCTATGGAATGACTGCTATAGGGAAACTAGTTTTGAAGGAATCAAGGAAGCAGGATTTTATGTAAACTCCCTGAAGTCCTAAAACAACTTTGAAAAATATCAGAACAATTGGATATTGACTTCTGAAAAGCTAAAAATAGAAAGAAAGAAAGAAAGAAAGAAAGAAAGAAAGAAAGAAAGAAAGAAAATGTTTTAACCAGAAGAACCCTGTGTGCTCAGAGAAAATTTTTGAATGTGCAAAAATTTTGGTGTGAAAATTAGTTTTTTTTAAAAATACCAAACTCTCTTCCATATAAAATTGTTCTGTGCAATAGGAATTGACTCTGTAGTTTATTGGTCATAAAGAAAGAGAAAGCCTAGGGGAACATATAATTAAGATGGGGCGAGTAACAGAAAGACTGTTTTGAAATGAGAAGCACACATTACAAATAACACCAAACAAACCATCAGGACACACACGTGCACATTTTAATGCAGGTTACTTTGCTATGGGGGCATATAGTCTAAGTAGTCTAATGTCACAATTCCAGGAGCCTCTGAAGAAAGGGCAGCCACAGTTTGCTCTGGCATGCCAGTACATACTACATGTGTGTTTGTGTGTGTGCACACTATTCTTATTTGTATTCATTTGTGACAGTAGGTATTTTAGGTATTGTAGGCCATAGATTCTCTGTCACAACTAATTTATTATGCTATTGAAGTGTGAAAGCAGCCATAAAAATGCATAAATGAATAGGCATGACTTTATTTCAAAAAGAGGTGATGTGCCAGATTTGACCTTGGAGCTATAGTTGGATGGCTTGGCAATATGGGACACAGAAGGCTCGAATACATTTTATAATCATTCTGGCTTTCAGGGTCTTACACTTAGACCAAAGCAAAAGCCAAATTTGGTAGTTTCTGCTGAGAAAGACGGGTAGGTCCCCAGGGGGCAATTTTCCTGCTATGGTTGGGTTGTTGACAGTATATTATGAGAACGTTTGACTTGGTGTGCCTTCACATAGGCACGGTTATCTTTCATAGGAGTTAGGCGTAGGAATAAAGGGGTTGGGAGTGTGCGGTGTGAAACTAAATGGTTAAAATTAAACAGGAATAGGAGAAAGTTCAAACAGAAAAAGTGTAATATTCTTGAAGTGCATTTTGCATTCTTGAGATTTACATGAACTAGCTGCGTGATTTGCCTAATGACATTCACAAATTAAGAGATCTGACGGAATATAGGGTTTAGAACAAGAGAAACCTCAGTTGGAATATCATTTCTTCTATTTATCAGTAAAAAGACCTTGAACAAGGTAAACAATCTTTCTGAACACTACCACCCTCATCTGTGGAAAGAGAAATAATAATGAATACTTTCTTGAGTTTTTGTCTGGAACATTATAATACATGCCAAGTTCCAGGTGCCCACTTTTCAGTAAGCATTTAGAAACATTACTTACACTTCATCTAGTGCCATAAGAAAATAGGGTTATTTGTGGTAGTGCTTTGTCTTAGCATCTCAATTTTAAGGCTCTTAAAGCTATATAATTTTAAGGAAATAGAATTTTTAAAATTCAGTTCTCTAGGAGAATGTCTGAATAGTCAAGTTAATGGCATGAACCTAAGTTTGAATCTCCTAACATCCTCAAAAAACTGTGTAAAGGATGATCTACTTGGCCATACTTGCTGATTGGGGTCAGCAAACTTATTCTGTAGAGGGCTGGATAGTAAAGATTTTAGGCCCTGTTGGCCACAGAGTCTCTGTCAAAACTAATTTATTCTGCTATTGTAGTGTGAAAACAACCATAAGAATGGATAAACTAATAAGCATGACTTTATTTCAAAAACTGTGATGAGCTAGATCGGGCCTGGGAGCCATAGTTTGCCAGCTCCTGAAGTAGAAGAACAAATATAACCACACAAATCCTACACTTTTAGCATAATTATAAGTCAGAGAAATTACATACTTCAAAATGTCCATAAGTAGAAATATAAACATCATTTTTTCAGTGGAGCTATTTCTCAGATCTCTACCACAAGTCTTTGCAGAAAGCAAGATGGGTTTAAAAAACGGTGGAAGAGAGAAGAGGGAAGTGAAGGGCCTAAAATAGAACCAAAATCAACAGCAGAAAGTCAATTTTTGTAAGGAAATACCAAAAAAAGAGCCCTGGTAATTTCGAGCACTGAGTTAATGAAAGGCAGTTAAAGGTAAGGGAGGCCCCTACGGAGGCGACCTTGGAAAGGCAGCAGTTGGGAAGAGGACAGGAAAGAGGAAATAAGGAGCACATTTCAGAGACCGCGTGGTAAAGAGAAAAAGAGCAAGGAGGGAGAAATTTATGATCCCGTAAGATAAGATTTGAAATATTTGAAGGACGTAACCCTTCACTGCCCCTCCTCAAAAAAGAGTAAGTTATTTAAGAGGTTATATGTTTTAACACTGACAAAAAAGTGGTCTTGGACTAGAAATTTTTTAACTACCCCGAACTGTCATACTACTAATGGAAATGCTACAGTACAAGCAATTTATATATACAAAGGTTCTAAAAAAATAGAACACATGGACATATTTTTTGGGGATGAAGAAAACCCCACAGCTTCCATCCTAATCAACTAGGAGGTAGAAGAGAACTGTAATGTATAATCCCATGTATCGTCAAACAAGCCCATGAAGAAATAGCTTATATCAGATATTTTGAGACAGTGCAAAATGAACATAAAATGGGAAGAAGTAAACAAAAAAGTATTGAATTTAGGAAAAATAGAAATAACAAAATCATCAGAAATAAATACTAATTACAAGATATGTAGAAGGGATAGGTTTGAATAAAAACTAAATAAGGTACTCTAAGTAAATTTAGAAAAAAAGTAAAATAAAAAGTGAGAGATGGAGTTTTTTATTAACACAGTCGAGGAAAATCCAACATGTTTATAAATGGAATCCCTGAAGATGAAAAATTAAACAATGAAACAGAATTACTATTTAAAATTCTAACAGAATAGTTTTTTTTTTGGAAAAAAAAAAATAAAAGGAAAATTGTCCCAGAATCGTCAACTGTGATATGTATTTGAGTAAAACTAATAGCAACAAAAAGAAAACCCTCAAGGCCTCTAGAAAAGCAACACGTAAGTCAAGTCATAACAGGAGTAGCATTTTAAAGAAACTTAAAAAAAGAAAATGTGAGCCACGGAGTTCATAATGTGAACTGAAGTTGTCTTTTAAATGGCTTTGTAAAACTAGTTGTAAACATGCAATGACTTAAGGAATATGTATATTTGAACCCTTTTTGGACCAAAGTAGTAGAGGGAGAACTTCGCTCAGCCCAGAGATAACTAGGGAAATTTTAGCAAAAGGGGTTATTTAATTTTAAATGTAAGCTTCATAAAGATGAGGGTGAGTATATAAAAGTATGTATATATGATATGTTCTTAGAAAGTAGAAATAATGCAGCTAAAAGAGGAGAGGGAGATAAATAATGAGAAAGAATAATCTTATTCCATATGTTGCAGGGAGGAGTCAAAGTGTACTATTAAAGACAGACAAATTAGATAATAAAAGACTAAGTAAGAAAAAATAGGAATCTGAGGGTATTATATAAGTACAAAAGTACCAAATAGAACCAACACATAAACCTTTCTAAATACCTAAACAAATACAATAAAAAATAAGAACACAACACAGGTAAAAAAAACATGGAAAATAAACATAGTACACACAATATTTATAACATTAAAATTTACCAGTTATACAAAATAATGTGAATGGGTGAATCAGGTAAAAAGAAAGTGATTTAAACTTGGCTCACAGAATAAATCCAACTATGTGGCTTACACGAGAGACAAACCAAAAATAAAAAATGGCGTATATGGAGGGACAAAGATTTCCAGGTAAATAAAAACAATAAAACACAGATTATAATCCTGATGTGAAGTAAAGGATAGCATTCAAGGGATGAAAAGTGTTGAACATAAAAAAATAATAGTTTTAAATTCTAAAAACCATAAATCATAATAAAGATAGAACAGTTATGGAAGGAGAGTTATTAGACATGAAAATACACTAAAAAAGCACTTAAAGACACCAATGTTAGTACAAGACCAAATAACAAAAGATCAGATACAGAAGACCTAATGAAATAATAAATAAGTTAGTTATGAAATAGTCATGAACATATATTTTTTAATACTAATAATATAGAATACAACTTTTTCTGAAGTGTACATTGGGCATTTATAAAAATCAATTATATATCATGTCACAGAAAGTATCAGAAAATTCAGTAAATAATACTCTGGTCATATGAAATAAAAAATCAATAACAAAATAAAATATCTTTTCATCTAAATATTATTAATACTTCAAGTAACTCCTCTGTGTGAGAAAAAAGTGCAAATGATAAAATTCTGAAAATCTGAGATAAAAAACTATATATTGGAATCTATGTGTTAAAGGAATGAGTTGAGAAAAATATTACAGTCTTAAAAACATAAAAATAAAAGAATGAAAACAAATGTATTAAGTTGCCAACTCAAAAAACTATACAGTGAATAAAAAATAACAACAACAAAAAAAGAAAGCCTAAGGAAGGAAATCATAAAGTTAAAAGTAGAAGTTAATGGTGAAAAAAAGTAGAAGTTAAAGATTTGAGAGTCAGTATATCTAATTAATTTAACTACTTAATCAAATCCTGGCTTTGGAGGAAAATTAACTAAATAGAAAAACCTCTAGTTAATGCAGAAAAATGGGAGAGATCACAAATATGCAAAATAAGAAATGAAAAGGGTAGTACCCAGGGAAAGGGAAGTTCTAAAACAATCAAAAGAGGCTGTATTGCTGACCTCTATGAAATGAATTTGAAGATCTAGATGAAATAGATGGTTTCCTAAGGAAATGTGGTTTACTTATTTAATGGAACCTATCAAAGATAAAAAGTTTAAATAGACCAGCATTTATTAAACAAATATCAAAAATTATCAAGAAACCCTTTCACAAGGGAATTCTGTCAAATACTTAATAGTCTAAATGGTTCTAATGCTACATAAATTGCACCAGCACACAGGATGTCAAGGGAAATATTCAATTCTTTTTATGAAGCAAATATAATGTTAGATCTGATCAAAAAAAGTAGAGAAAATTAAGTTACTGACCAATGTAACGTGTAAACATCAATGCAAAAAAATGCTAAGTAAAATATTAACAATCAGAATCCAACACCACAATAAGAAAATAAAACACCCATGACCCTCTAGAATTTATTGTAGGAATTCATGGTTGGTTTAATATTTGAAAATCTATCAGTCAAAACAATATACTGTATTAATAGTTCCAAGGAGAAAAATAGAATATATATGTATATATCTGGAAAAAGTCCAGGCATTGTTAATAAAACAAGAATGGCTTGCGTGACATCAGTGTAAACTGAAAGCCAGGAAGAGTGGACTGGAGTGCACATGCGTGAAGTGTGAGGACTTCACTGTACTGGTCAGTGGGGTGGTAGATGCTATCGAGTGAGCACGTGTGCTGTGTGGCCATTGCATTCAAAATGGTTGAGCAAGTAGAGCAACAAATCTGTCTCACATTTTGCATTAAACTTGAACATTCCTCCATGGAAACTATTCGGAAGATTTAGAAGCCTACAGCTATGGGCAACTGTGATTGGCAGCTTCGTCACAACAATGTGCCCTCTCATGCATCACATCTCATGCAGAATTTTTTTGCAAAATATCAAATCACCCAGGTGGCTTATTCTCTCTACAGCCCAGATTGTGCCCTGTGACTTCTGGCTTTTCCCAAAACTAAAATCACCTTTGAAAGGGAAGAGATTTCAGACCATCGATGAGATTCAGGAAAATATGACAGGGCAGCTGATGGTGACTGGGGGAACTATGTGAAGTCCCAAGGTGCCTACTTTAAAGTGAACTAAGGTGTCATTGTCCTATGTACAGTGTTTCTTGTATCTTGTTTCTTCTTCCATAAATGTCTCAGTTTTTCATATTATGTGGCTGGATACCTGCTGGACAGACCATAATAATATATATGTGTATATATATGTGAGTATATATATCTCCTAGTCCTAAACTAGCATCATATTTCATCGGAAAATATTTGAGGCATACCCAACCCATAAAGGAAGAATGTCCACAATAGTCAATAATAATTAACATTATACTGAACATATTATCAAATGCAATTAGACAGGAATTGGGAAAAAAGCAAAACTGTCTCTATTTGCAGATGATGTAATAATATAGCTGAGAAATACTAGAGAGCCAATGATAAAACCTAAAGAAAGAAATTCAGTAAGACAGCAAATATAGGGTCAACATACAGAAATCAATAACCTCGCATTCACAGTCCATCATTAGGTGGGGATATAATGCTAGAGAAACCCCACTTACAATATGGTAACAAAGAAGATAAGATGTTAGAAGTAAACAAAAAAGGAATATGCCAAACATATGAAAAAATATTTTATGACATCTAAAAGATACAAAAGTAGACAAACCAAAGTAGTTCTTATTTTCAAACCAGGTAAGTCACTGTAATGCAGCTGTCAGTTCTCCCTCAGCTAACTGATAGATTTAAAGCAATCCCAATAAACAAACTCTCCAGTTTATGTAATAATTAACTCCAAATGGGTAAGAGATAAAAGATGTAAGAGATGTTGATCTGATAATAGTTTTTTTCTTATACTTAGAGGCAAAAACGTCTTAGCCATTATCTCTTCCTAGTAGAGGGGGACCCCCCCAAACTGGAATTTATTAAAAATTATGTATTTATTCTTACATGTTTAAACTTTAGTCACTTTCAAACTGCTGTCCATTTGATGCAATACACCTATAGAGACTCCTTTTCCACTGGTCAAAACAGTTTTTAAATTTGTCAGTTTCGATGCCTTTTAGTGCCTTTTAGTATTTTTGTTTTACCTCTTCTACATCAGCAAAATGTTTCTCTTTAGGACTTTTTTAAGAACCCAATGAAACAAAAAAAGTTGCTGGGGTCAAGATTGGGTGAATTGGAAGGGTGGGGCACAGGGGTCATGCCATTTTTGGTCAAAAACTGCTGAACACTCAGTGAGGTATGGGCAGGTGCAACTAGTAAATCTTCCATCATGAAATAGGCAAGTGTGTTGAGAGTCTTCAAAAAACAAAATTCAGTGAAGCTAAATGCAGCTTCTCACAACAATGCCAGCTGGTACACTGATGCTAATAACACTCACCTGGGGGCTGGGGAGCTTGTACTACAATAGACCCATGCTCCAGAAGGTAATTCCGGGGGTTTTTGTATGTCCCCCTCATAGTTCCTTCCTCATCTTTCTAGTCTCTTCTTTCTGGAACTCTGATTATATATCATTGGATCTTCTCAGTTTTTCCTCTATGTATCTTATTTTTTTTCATATATACCACATAATCCACTCTCTGTGTTGAATTCCTTATTTTTTAAAGTCCATTAGTTTAGGAATTCTGTTTTTAGCTCATTAACATGTCCACAGAGTTTCAAATTTCAGTTAATATGTTGTTGTTTGCAGGGTGTTTAGTCCTTTTTCAAACATGCCTAGGTCAAGTATGCTAGTCTTTTCTTTCTTTTGTCACTCCATATTTTATCTTAGTTCTTGTAAAATATTTTATATTTTGAGTCTGGTATTACTAATATTTTCAGAGTTCTGTGTCTCTGACTCTTCAGCTTTATTTTTGTAGAATTCCCATTCTGAATGATTTATTTCTTTGATGTTCTGTGATTTTCATTCATTGTTAGATAATTTCCTTGGAACCCCATCTGTGGGAGTTTCTTGAACTTGGTTTTAAAGTGCATTATGGCACAGATCATTGGCATTTCCCACTGCTTGGTGTTGGTTATATGCCAATAAGGACTACTCCAAAAGAACACTGTGACCTCTTAGAAGAAGGAATGGCTCACAGGTAGTGTCTCTTCAGGCTATAAAATTCATGAGTGCTGGTTAGGAATTTTAGGAGAAGTTACCCTCTACTCCATCCAAACTTTCTCTACTTCGTATCCTGTGGGTTTTTTTTTTTTTTTTTTTTTGATTTTTGGTAAGTTTAACACATGGTAATGTCTCTCTTTTGGGGTTTTTTGCTTGACTGAGGGTTTCTAGTGTGATCTCCCACAGTGATTAGACACCAAACTTTTCACAGGTATGAGTGGCTGGCCTTTTAATACACAGGCTCCTGAGTACCCAGGATTGGGAGAAGCCAACCTCCTGAGAAAATGACCATAGAGCTCACCTACGTTCAGAAATCATGATCTTTCGATCTTTTGGAACTCAGATGATTTCCCTTATTTCAGAATCACTCATTGTTAAAAATGTAATTTAAATTTGAACAGTCATTAAAAATGTAACTGTTATTTTTGTACTGGGAAAACCTGTATTGCATATTCAGTCAATCATGTAGTCTCCGATATTGCTAGAAGCAAAGGCTCTGCAACCTATGTGGCATCCTGTCATCCAGGTTCTGGGCTCGGCTGCACAGTTCTTTCATATGTTCAGAACATTTGATTCTTCCTAAATGTCTTCAAGAAGAGAAACACTCCTTATCAAGGCACCTGATTTGATTTCCTGCGCAGTATTTTAGCTTGCACTTATATATAACTCTTCCTTCCTATCCTTTGTTCTATTAAAGTGCTTGAATTTCCCCACATACAACATCAATTATCTCGTCTCTGTGCCTTTGCCTGTTGAACTCTCAGCCAGAGACTAAGTTTTAGTTTTTGTAGATTTGCCCAGCCCATCTCTCAGGACTGAGGTGATGCTTTGGAACATCGTCTCAAAGGAAGCATTCTTTGACCTTTCATATTCATCATATTCCATTTGCCCTCTGGGCATATTATCTTTATCCAAATTGTAATATTTACCATAGTGAGAGAAAACTGAAATAAAATATTCTCTTATTTATCTCCTATCCCCAGGGCCTATTATGTTTCCATCCACATAATATGTCCAGTAACTGTTGACTGAATGAATATGAAAATCTCATTACATGATCCAGCAGCTTTAATTGTTACCTTTTTCATCACAGTTTTTATTAAAAGCATGTAAAGAATGTTATTTTATACTTTAGTGTTTATATGTATACATTTTCACACAAAACACTTTTCCATGCATGACCACATTTTATGTTTTAAGAAACCCTCTGAAATTTAAGTAAATTCTCCAAAGGTTAAAAAAAAAGTGTAACAGAGTCTGGAATTCAAAGAGGCCTTCTTAAATTCCAAGGCCAGATTTAGCCCTGCCCAATACCTGCCTGTTTATGGGAATTGCATAATCCTGAGTGACTGTTAGTGTTGAGATGGTACAAATGGTGTGGTGCTTCTGTTTGCTGACATGATTAATATTTCCAAATTGCTTCAGGTCTCCCCAATGTACTTTTTTTCCTATTTTACAGTTGCCAAAGTTTTGGTCAAATAAAAATTAAGCTTCCTTAGTTTCTCTGTGGTGCAGTTTGAGTACTAACAAAATAAATTTGGTATTGACATTTTTCTCTTGGATGGTGGTCATTTTCTCAGTTCTCTACAGAAATCAAAAGAGATTTGATTGTCATGCTTTTTCATGATATTTATGGAGAAAATATCAAACATTAAAAAATATCTTATTATAGATTAAAAACGGAGGATATGGAGACATTCGATTAGGTAAAGATGTATTTTGGTCATAACTTACACATACAGGAGCTAAATGAATTAAGGTGTTTGATCTCCCTGAGATGTAGCTGGCAGTGGTGAGAAGGGAGATACATGAAAATAGGAATTAAGATAGGGAGTATGATGGTAATTTCCCAGATATCATTGTCTACCCAAGTTTATCTCAAAAATAAAGGAGGAGAGATGTTTGAGCAGTTTACTTGATTTTTAGCGAGGTGAAATTTGTATAACATATGACTAACCTTTTTTAAAAAAATTATTTATTTATTTTTAGAGAGATGGGAAGAGAGGGAGAGAGAGGAGAGACACATCAATGTGTGGTTGCCTCTTGCACATCCCCAACTGGGGACCTGGCCCACAACCCAGGCATGTGTCCTGACTGGGAATCAAACCAGTGACCCTTTGGTTCACAGACAGGAATTCAATCCACTGAGCCACACCAGCCAGGGACAAATAATTAACCTTTTTCAAATGTACAATTAAATGTCATTTAGGGAATTCACAACATCTCTCTAGTTTCAAAACTTTTTTCATCGCATCAGAATATCTCTACCTCTTATTCAATAAGTAACCATACTTTATTTTCCCTATCCCCATTCTCTGATACCCCTAATTGCTTTCTCTCTCTAAATATTTTCCTATTATTGATAGTTCACATAGTAGGAATCATAGCTATGATCTTTTTGTCTTGCTTTTTTAACCTAGCATAATGTTTTTGAGGCTCATTCAAGTTGTAGTATATATCAGTGTTTTATTCCTTTTTATGGCTGAGTAATAAGAGGTCATACATATAATGTATTATATATATAAGATACATATATATAATATCTATATATACACCACAATTTGCTTATTCCTTCATCTGTTGATGAACATTTAGGCTGTTTTTACCTTTTGCCTATTGTAAATAGTGCTGCTCTGAACACTTAGGAACAAGTACTTGTTCTAGTACCTGATTCAGATCTTTGGCGGTATATACCTAGGAGTGGAACTGCTGGGTCTTTTTGTAATTCTGTGTTTAACATTTTGAGGAAACACAAAACTGTTTTCAAAGTAGTTGCTCCATTTTACATTCTCATTAAGAAAGTATGAAGGTTACTCTTTTCTCCACACCTTTACTAACCCTCGTTATTTTCTGGCTTTTTAAACATTTTATTGTTAACCATCCTAGTGAGTATGAAGTGGTTTGTCACTGTGGTTTTAATTTGAATTTCCTTAATGCTTATTAGTTATTTGTAGATCTTTAGAGAAATGTCCATTCAAAGTAGTTTGCCTATTGCTTAATTGGGTTGTTTGCCTTTTTTGTTGGTTCAGTTTAAGTGTTCTTTATGTATTCTAGATACTAACCCCTTATAGGTATATGACTTATAAATGTTGGGTTGGCCCAAAATTTTATTTTCTGTAAGATGGCTCTAGTAGAGCTTAGTTGTCATTAACTTCATTTGAAACAATTTTATTGTATTGTATTGTGATAACCATCATCGCAGCATGTATTTCAAAAAACATTTATCAATACTGGTGAATTTTTATGTAGCCATTCTAGTATTGAAGATGGGAGAAAATGTGCAACATTTTCCAGAAAGGTAAAAATGCAACTGAAGCACAAAGATTTGTGCAGTGTATGGAACGTGTCAAAAGTGGTGGGGTGAAAATGGAGACAATTATGCTTGGACAACAATGAAAAAAATTGGTTTGAGAAGTTCCATGCTGGAGATTTCTCTCTGGACTATGTTCCACAGTCGGGTAGATCAGTCGAAACTGATAGTGATCAAATAGAGACATTAATTGAGAACAATCAGTGTTATACTGTGCAGGAGATAGCTGCCATAGTTAAAATATCCAAATCAGTAAAGTTATTGGTGAAAATGAAAAACATGTCTTTTATTTTATGGAAAAACTAAATGGACTTTTTGGCCAACCCAATATTTTCTCCCTTGTTGTAGGTTGTCTTTTTACTTTCTTGGTAATGTCTTTTCATGCACCTAAATTTTAAATTTTTTAAAAAATCAATTTATCTATTTTGTTATTTGTACTTTTGCTGTCAAATCTCAGAATACACTGACAATTCCAAAGTTATAAAGACTTATCTCTATATTTTCTTATAAAAGTTTAACTCTTTGATCCATTTTGAGTTGGGGTCCAGATGCATTATTTTGTATATAGCTATCTAGCTTTACCAGCATAATTTGTTGAAGAGACTATTTTTTCCCTGTTGGTCTTGGTGCCTTTGTCAGATTTAATGGGCTGTATAGATATAGATTTACTTCTACACTCTCAGTTGCATGCTGTTGATCTGTAAGTCTATCCCCGAGCCTGTACGACATTGTATAGATGCTTTCGGTGCATGAATACCTTCCCAAAGCAAGAGAATCTTCCCCTACTTTCTGCAATCAAATGACAGACAAGGGCATAACAGAACCCCAACCTTTCCGAACTCTAATGCCTGCCCATTATCTGTGATAGGAGAGAAAAAAGATGAGTGATCACATAAAATCAAGTTGGGATATGATAGTACAGTAGAAGGAAAGTAGGCTTTATAGTCCAATGTACTTAGACTGAAGTTCCAGTTACCAGAGATAATATCTTGGGCATGTAATTTTAGACTTTTTGAACCTTATTCTATACTTTTGTTAAATGTAGATAAAAATACCTACCCTGTAGTATTTTTGTAATGAGTAGGCATAATATATGTAAATTTCCCCTACTTCTCAGCGCCAGAAACAAGATAGTCATAGAAAAAAATGAAAGGCTATTAATAATAGTTCTTGGTATTTTGTTTTTAAAAACAGAACCTTATATGGAGAATGATCCTGAGCCTTCAAAAATGGTCTCCTGAAGATTGTGGAAGAACAGTTAATTTTACATATTTTGGAAGATGCTTTTTAGCAAGGTGGCATTTTACTTACTAACAATGATATTTGCCTTTGAGTGTCAGGAGTTAGTTTCTTTAAATTCAGATGCCAGAAGTGTGTGTGTATACATACCCACTCTGTTGGCCTCTGTTTTACATGAGGCTGTAATCCCTGGTTTGGCACTGTCTTTTATTAATGTGTGTGTGAATGTACCAGAAGTCGGTAAAAGACTGTGCTGCATATCAATAAAAAACAATGAAGTAATGCCATTGCTGTCGACTGCCATCCTCAGCCTATCTGGTTCTCAGGTTTATAACCAAAGAACTTTTTAAATGTAATTGGATTGCAGGTAAGAGAACTTAGAGCCAATTTTATTTCTTTGAAAGAATTATTTCATCTTCATTGCTCTTCTGGTACCAGACATATTGTTCCTAGGATATGGTCTCATCAGAGAGCCAGAAATTTGCATATAGTGGGATCTGGGTTCAAATTCATATGCTACCACTCACTGGCTATATAATATTCTAAGGTTACTTCACCTCTTCAAATCTCAGTTTCTTATATATAGAAATAACGATAACCTCATAGGGCTGATTGTAAGAATAAAATGTAATTATGGAAGTGAAAATGCTTTTTCAACCATGACGTATCATATACATGTGAGCTCTCATTATAGTACAATTTATGAAATTATGGGATCTTACATTGGGAAGGTGCCTTACACACCACTTTGCCATCACCCACCACTATATTTGCCTCTCTAGCAAGATTTATATACTGCTTTGTTGAGTAGTAATACTTCTTACAACAGATACTTGAACATGGTACCCTTGCAGTGTGCAGTGGCATAGCCAATTAGAAATGTGAACTAGTCCAAAAAAGCACACTCTCCTCACTGGTCACTTTTAGAGGCAGTTAAAAAGCCTTTGGTGAATCCAAGAAAAATCTGATTCTTTGGACTCTGCTTTCCTCGATAGTCCACTACTGGGTTCTCTGTGAGTGTACAGAGAATGTTGGATGATGTCAGTGGTAACTTGGCTGCCTTCCCACTCTTTGTGCTTCCCTGCTCATGCTTAGCTGAGACAGACTTCTGCCGTTTAACGCAGGGAATATGTAAGCAGGGAATCTTTAAAACTGAATCTTAAATACTATAACGATAAAGAGCTCATTGAACTAGTCTCTTTGTAACAAAGGTCTGGCTTTATGTTCTGTGCAACGCTCTAATTTATAAAATATTTTAGGTCAAATGGAAAATATTATTTGTAAATATAATTTATTTTATCCTCACGTGTCCAAGAAATGTTATCATCTTTGGTGTAGAAGTAGGACATTTGTACATTTTCCAAAAGTACAATTAAGGACTACACATTTCAGAAACAGAGTAGTTTTAGGATTGCCATTGATAAGGAAAGACAAATCACATGTTTTTTTAAATCCTTGATGATAAACAACATAAATATGAGACAACAACATCTGATAACAGGAGTAGGTAAGATTTGATGATGCCCTTCTGTGTGAGATAGTTGTGCTCGCACCCGATGTCTACTCTCTATCCTTCTGGTAACACCACCATAATCTCTCCAGAGAATCGTTTTTCTTTTCCTCTTAGTCCATGTGATTTGGGGTGATAGCTCCACTAACTCCCATCATCAACAATCATTTACTTTAAATTAATTTTTTATTTTTATGTAATTATAGATTTATATGCAGTAAATAGAAATAATAGATTCCATAAATTCTAAACCCAGTTTCCCTCAACGATAACAGTTTGCAAACCTGTGGTGCAGTGTCCCAGTGTGGCTCTTGACACTGATACAGTAAAAATACAGATCATCTTCATCACCACCTGGATCCCTCATATTGCCCTTTTGTAGTCATTTCCATTTCCCTCTGCCCCTCTTCCCTCTTTACCTCCCGGCCACCACCAATCTGTTTTCCACGTCTATAATTTTGTCACTTCTAGATAGCTATATAAATGGGATCATGTAGTATATAACATTTTGAGATTGTCCTTTTTCACTCAGTATAATTCTCTGGAGGTTCATCTAGATCAGGGCTGTCAAATTCATTTTCACTGGGGGCCACATTAGCCTTGCAGTTGCTTTCAAAGGGCTGAAATAATTTTAGGACTTTATAAATGCAACTACTCCTTAACTGTTAAGGAGTTGAAATTACATTCAGCCCTTTGAAGGCAACCATGAGGCTGATGTGAAAATGAGTTTGACACACCTGATCTAGATTGTTGTGTGTATCAATAGTTTGCTTTTTATTTCTGTGTAGGCTTTCATGACATGGGTGTACCTCAGTTTGTTTCATCATTAACTGACAGGAGGGCATCTGGGTTCTCTCCACTTTGGGGCTATTGCAAATAAAGCTACTATATACATTTGTGTACAGACATTTTTGTGGGCATAGTTTTCATTTCTTTTGGATATATGCCTCTAAGAGTGCGACAGCTGGTTAATATTGTTGTTACATGTTTAGTGTGTTGCATAAAGTAAAGTTAATTTTAAAAAAATGTTTGGTGGATTTCTCTAATAAAACTGTTAGGACTTGGTGATTTTATCTTTAGAATTTAAGAATATGATTTTTTTTCTTAATAGTTATAGGACTATGTGGGAAGAACTCTGTCCTGCAGAGCTCTCCTGACCACTGCGAATGAGAAAAAATCATCCCAGACAGAATCTTGCTATTCCAGCGGGAAAGAGGGTGGTGATTCCCTCTAGTGGAGAATGCCCCATGCCCTTCTCCCAAATGGCTTTTATTGGGAATGGTATGTGTAGGTGTATTACATACATAGTTCATCAATCCATGTCAAAAGGCTATAGTCATTCAAAAACAGGTATTACCTATAGATAACAATGGAAGGGACACAGAGATACCAGACAATCTTTAAGATGTGTTTCATAAGATAAGGAGTTTACTCCTTGTGCATTGAACTTAAACATCCGGTTTATATCGACAGGACTTATCGCTAGGCAGAGCAGGCTTCAAAGGAGAAAATGTACATTTCAGGACTGATTCCCATGGGAACCCTCGCTGTTAGAGTTGGGTCATGTCTGCCACCTGCATTTTTACCTGGTTTTCCAGGGAGACTTAGTAGCCCCTTTCAGGGCTTGCTCTCATGGGGCTACAGTCTCCAAAATCACACAGAGCTGTCCCCAACATCACTATTTGAATGATCTATTCCATATTGAATGAGTTATGGTAGTATTTTGGGAAGAATTGATCCATTCATTTCATCTAAGTTATCAAACTTATGGTTGTGTGTAGTATTCTGCTTCTTTCCTGTTGATATCTGTAGGATCGATAACGATCTTCTCTTTAATTTTTGATATTGATACTTTGTGTCTTTCTTCTTTACTTTGTCAGTCTTGTAAGAGGCATGTCAATTTTATTGATCTTTTAAAAGAACCAGCCTTTTTGTTTCATTGATTTATGCTTTGTATTATTTCTTTTCTTCTACTTGCTTTCGGGTTTTTTGCTCTTCTATTTCTAGGCTTTTGAGTTGGGAGCTTAGATTATTGATTTGATAGTTTTTCTCTTTCTAATATAAACATTTAAGGCTCTACATTCTCACTCTATTACAGCATTTATCATGTTGCATTATAACTAGCTTTAGTGTTTTAGTTGTGTCTCACAAGTTTGTTATGATGTATTTCATTTTCAATCATTTCAACTCATGGATTATTTAGAGTTATCTGTTCTTTGGAGATTTTCTGTATCTTTGTGTTACTGATTTCTCTTTGATTCCATTGTGATCCATTGTGTACACTCTGTACAGACCCAATTCTTTTCAATTTGTTGATTTGTTTTGTGATTCAAAATATAGCCTATCATGTTATATGTTTTCTGGGTGCTCAAAAAGAATGTATAATGTGCTGTTGTGAATGGAATGTTTATAAATATCAATTAGATCAATTGATAGGGGTGACAATTTCTAAACTTTTTATATCAGAGCAAAAATTGACTAGTCTGTTAAATTTCTGGTATTTTTCCATTTTGCACTTATTTTAAGGTATAGCTTTCAGAGTAATCATTGTTTACTAGGATGTTTACTAGGTTTCTTCATCATTGCAGATTCTAAACTCTAATGTTTGCCTTCCCAGATTTGTAAGACTTCTGAAGGTCACCTCAATTTCTCAACCTTTTAGCTTCTTCTCATGATTTGGCAAATACTTGAGAAAAATGATATCAAATATAGTTCTTATATCTTTCCCCTTCTCTCCCTGAGACCTTGACCATTGAAGTATCTTGGAAATTTTCTGGTGTGTGTGTGTGTGTGTGTGTGAAAATTGTGAAAATGTTGTATTTTCACTTAAAATTTTTCCAGTTATTGCCTCCTTTTTGAAACATTTCTCAAACTCTCTTAGGCAAATTCAGGCAGTTGACTCCACCTGTATTGTAGATCTAGTATTACTCCATTACAATGTTTACCACATTGCATTATAATTGACTGTAGTTCTTTTTGCTAAAATCTAAATGGCATAAGCAAGGAGAAATTTTAATTCGTCTTTCAATTTCCAAAATCTCAAATAGTATCTTACAGACAGAGGGCACTCAGTATTATAAGTGAATGCATTATTTAATTGGGTAAGCCTTATTATTTTACACTTTAATTACGAGCTGCGATATAATTTGACTTTTTTTTCACTTGTAACTTTACTTGTGGACCATTATTATAATTACTATTTTTTAATCCTGAAAATATTTTCAGGAATATTAAGGAAATACAAAAACTCAGATGGTTAATGCGGCCTTTGAGCAGTTGGGTATTTAGAGCTGTTTGATGATAATGCTTGCCAAATACGAATACATTCTTACAAATTGAGAATCTTTGTGAACAAACAAAATATAAACAAAGCATTTATCTTTCCCTATTCATGATTACCATTTGAGGAAACAAAAAGAGCTAAAATAAAAATCCCAATTGAATTACGTGGTAGTGGATTGTGAGACTGGCAGTATTTTTAGACAGAGGCCTGGTCCTTTCCTGCTTCTTCTCAAGAAATGAGAGAAAATAAGAAACACAAGGGCATAGCTCAGTTTTTCTTTCTGATGCAGTGATTCAGAGCTGTTATATGGCATGAAGTTGAATTCAATACAGCTCAGGTGAAGACTCAAAGTGGCTAGCCAGTAGTTGACAGACAAAGAGAGCAAGAAAATTAATAATTATAGAAGACTAAATTGATTTTGCTCTCATCAGGGTTTTTTTTTTTGCTTTGTTTTATGTTTTTAAATATTTGGAAAAAACAAAAATGATGTTTATGAATAGGGGTAAGTCACAATTTCTTTTCTACAAGTATAATGTATATGGAATTGGTTTTTATATATGGTATGAGGTAGGACCCAGTTTTATTTCCTTCCCATGCGATTAACCCCTTACATGCTTTCTGTGTACAGATAGTAAGTCCTCACTTAATGCCATTAATAGGTTCTGTGACTTTATTAAAAATGATATAAAATAAAACCAGTTTACCATAGGCTAATTGATAAAAACAAGAGTTAATTTCCTAAACATCTCATCAATGTTATAAAAAAATAATGTTGAACAAAAAGATGTTATTTGAGGACTATTTATACTTAATATACAAATACGCATATATGTGCATGTGTACATACATAAATATTTATATATTTTTGTTTTTTTAAACATAATGTATGTGGGTGTTGGTGTGTGTCCCTTATATTTATGTTACACTGGCCATCTTATCTATTCTTACGCCATTATCACACTGCATTATTGTATTTTAAGGTTTTGGCATTTTTTTCATCTTCAAGAATATTTTGGCAAACCATTACTTTTGGCCTACCATAGGTTTTGTAACTTTCTTGTTAAAGATTATATTTTTCAGCAATAGCTCCACTGATTCATGCCTTCCCGCATCCTCCTTTTACTATCTGACACTGACACTCCTTCATAAAGAGTGCGGTCTGTGTTCTTTCCCCTTGAATCTGGGTGGCTCTGTCTTTGTGGCAGGAATGATACATGTCTTCCAAGGCTGAGTCATCAAACTGTTAAAGCTTCCATATGGCTATTCTGTGACATGCACCTTGGGAGTCCTGAGTAGCCATATATAATGTCTAGTTTCCCTAAGCCACCGTGTTGGAGAGAGCACACGGGAAGGGCGTGTAAAGATAGAGGACCATGCCCAAGAAGCCCCAGCCATTCTAACCTCAACTGTTCCGGCCCTTAACTTAGGTGCTGAACATACGAGAAAGAAAATCTTCAAATAATTCCAACCCCTCCTTCAAACATTCCCAAATGCTTGAATGTTTCATTGAGCAGAAACTAGAAGTTTCCACTGAGTTTAGCCCAAATTGCAGATTCTTGAGTAAAGTAGATATTGCTGTCATTTTAAGGCACAGAATTCTTACATGGTTTGTCATGTAGCCACAGTAATGGAGCAGTACATGTCCCATCCCCCCCCACACACACCACCCATAATTGTTATAACTTTAATAATAACTGCATTGAATCTATAGCTTAATTTGGTGGAGAACTGGCATCTAATTGATATTGATAGAGATTTCTAATCCAGGAATATATTACACATTTTTCATTGGAACTGTTAGAGGTCTTTCAATAAAGTTTTAAATTTTCTGTACAGAGATCTCATTTTTTTAGTTTATTTTTCCTAAATATCTTATTTTTTGTTATTATATATAGAACCTTATTTTGGTTTTTCTGTCTACTTATTGCTTGTATATAGGCATATAATTGTCTTTTTAATATTGATTTTGTATCTAGTAACTTGTTAAATTCTTATTAATTCTAAAAACTTACTATTAATCATTTGAGTTTTCTACAGAAAAACTTCGAATATTTCTGAATGTTAACAATTTATTTCTTCTTTTCTAAGTCTTATACATGTTAGCATCCTTTATTGATTCTAAGATGCTATAGATTACAAAATGCACAAAATGAATTTTACATATAAGCAAAAGTAAAAAAGAAATACCCCTTAATTTAAAAATAGTATTTTTATTCTTGCGTTGCTTGGCAGACTTGGACCTTCACCGTAATGTTAAAAGGAAGTGGTGAGAGGGGCACCATGGTTTTCTTCATGCTTGGAATGCTTTCGTTTCCACTTGTTTTATGGTTTTAGAAATGCACTTCTATTCTTGAACTTTATTGAGGACTTTTTTCCTGATGCGATGAATTATGTTAATTCATTTTTAATGATAAACTAAATTTGCATTTCTAATATAAACTTGACTTAATCATTATATGCATTACTGGATTGAGTTTGCTAATGTACATTTTAGGATATTTACATCTATTTTTTTGCATGAGATTGCTGTTTGCTTTTCCTTTCTTGTACTATTGTTTTAAGTTTTGGTATTAAATTTAAGATAGGATATTTGCATCTATGTTTATGAGCAATACTGGTCTTTAATTTTTCTCTCTTGTTCTGTCCTTTTAAGGTTTTTGGTATAAAAATTAACTTAGGCTTATAAAACAGAATGCAATTATTTCCTCTTTTAGTCTGTAATCTGGAATATTTTGTGAGATATTAAGATTCATTTGTTTTTTTGCAAACAGTCATTTGAGCCTGTAATTTTATTGGTGAAAAGGTTTTTGAAATACTGACTTAACTACATAATGGCTGTCATTAATCCTAGATGGGTTTTCTATATCTTTTCAAATACATTTTGTTGTATTTTGAAAATAATATATCTATTTCATCTAAGCTTTCAAATGTTTAACATAAAGTTGTTCAGGATGTTTACTCATCTTTCAAATAACTGCTAAGTGTGTAGCTATGTCTCTTTCATTTATAATACAGAGTGGGTTAAAGGTAGTTTTACAGTTGCTTACAAGAAAGATAACATGGTAATTAATGACTAATAAACCAAGACTAAACTCTGTGTTTCATGTACTCATAACTGTCAACCTACTTTTGCCCCACCCTGTATTTCCTCACTTTCTGTTACATTAAGAAAAAGGAACATAAAATTTTGATTTATCCAGAACCTCCTGGATATTTTTTGTTAATATAAGAAACTCATGTCCTGGCTGGTGTGACTCAGGGGATAGAGTGCCAGCCTCTGAATCAAAGGGCCGCTGGTTCGATTCCCAGTCAGGGCACATGCCTGGGCTGTGGGCCAGGTCCCCAGTGGGGGGCTCTTGACAGGCAACCACACATTGATGTTTTTCTCCCTGCCTTTCCCTCTCTAAAAATAAATAAGTAAAATCTTTAAAAAATGAAATTTCGCAGGTCAATAAATATGTACTAGGGTTGATGTATATTGATAACATCAACTTTCTTTAGAAAAATGCCTAGATTTTTTTTTCCTGGAGTACCAAAATAATGGGTATTGGAAGACTAGAGAACTCTGGAAATATAAATTCTGACTTTGTAAAATTTTGAGGTGTTTTTTTGGCCAGCTATTCTAACAAATACACTTCCTCTTTTATGTACCTTCTTCAGTGTGGAACATACTTTCAAATTTTGAAATTAGCTTAGGCATGTTGAAAGGTTGGCAAGTCAGCATGGCAGTACTGAGGCTGATGTTCTCATTTGATGTGAGTACAACATCCAAGTACATTTGGCTGGCTTCACATAAAGTTAAATAGTCTTTCTTCATGTTGTCTAGTGTTGTCTTGACAGTTTCTCTCAAGATTAGCAAGGTCAAAATTCAAGTGCTCAGAAAGGGAGAAAAAGAGAAAGCAAACTAAGGAAAATATTTTAGCACTTACAGCTATTCTTACATTTATGAGTCTCTGTTTATCCCTTCTTTATTGTAGATGCTAATGCCAGCAAATCTCCCCTCTATTACCAATGGTTAGAAAGAATTTCAAAATCAAAACAGCTAAAATGCAAAAGAAAATTTCATTATTGAAGATAGAAAACTCTGACCTCTCTAAATATTTTCTTTCTGATAAAAGCTGAATTAATACAACTATAAATGTAATTAAAATATAATTTATGTTCTTCAGAAGTTGTTAATATTTTAGATATTCTGTAGAGTAGCTTTTTATAAAGGACCCACTCTCCAGAAGCTCGAGGAGAAGAGTTATTGTATTTAAGATAAATATTAGAGTGACTATTTTATGTTAAATAATCTGTTACATTTGCAGGAACTGAAAGAACAAGAAAGATATTTTTCTTGACTTCAAGTAACTTCCAGTCTATATATTAGATTATTGGACAAATGAATAATGCTCTGGCTAGCAAGGTACAAAATGAGCTCTAAGGCCATTGGATGAAGGGAAGACTATACTTCCTTAGAGACAGAAGAATAAAGAAAGGGATCGCAAATTTTGGCTTTAGAGTTAAGCTTTAAGAGAAACTAGAATTCTGGATGCTGAGGATATGAGATATTTTAAGAATGGCAGTCTAGGCTAACAGCATAAGATACAAAAGACAAGGAATTCTGGGCCTATTTAGAGAACAGAAAGTATCACAAGTTTAATACATTAGGATATATTGAAAATCTTAAAAAGTGGGCTTCATCTGGCAAATTAATATATTTAGGCTATGTTGAATGTCGTTGGGACAGCTTGCAGAGATCTTTAGCAGGATAGTGAGATCCTCTAAGCTATTCTTCAGGAATTATTCTTTAGCACTATGTTCAAAGAATGACCTAGATAATGTAATAGCATGACACACTCAGAACTGCAAAGACTTTGGCACAATAGGAGTGAAGGGGGCATTTTTGAGGAATTCTAGAGGGGTGGCAAGAACCTTAAGTTTTAGGAAGCGTTAGCTTGATCTTAATAGTGAAACAGAATCGAGGAAGATCTTTAACTAGAGGTGTAATAATCAGAGCATTGCAGAGGTTTGGGAGTGGAGGCACTGGATCCATCTCTCCTTTGTCTTGTGCCTCTACCCAGGGACAACTCTGCCTTCTCTTTTGACTCCTTTTCTCAATCTCATTTCCCCCTCTTTTGGTCCCAGGAAGATCTACTGTCAGTTAGAGAATTTGTCCTCCTTCTTTCCTCTGTTCTCAGCGCATTAGAAGACTTCGCATTTGAGGACAAGAAGCCACAAAAAGGAAATAGCCCCAGCTGGTTCTAACCTTCACAAATGAGATTTCATGGCATAGAGGAAAGTTAAAACTATTCCACTGGCTGAGACTGCCAAGGGGGAGGACGCAAACAGAAGAGAAAAGAAAGTCAAGGGCAGAGACTTAGGGAATGCTTATCTTTAGGTGCTGAGAGGAGAACATGGAGCCTGAGAAGGAGAAAGGAGGACAGATCAGAACCAGAAGACAAGGATGTGATGGAAGAGAGAAGATAAGAGAGTTGCCAAAGGAGTCATAGCGAATGAGAGTCACGGCACAGAAACCGTGATGAGAGGACCACTTAGATAAAGCAGGTGCATTAAGAGCAGATTCAGTACTGCTGTGAAGTAGGGGTGGGAAACAGATTCTAGACTGCAACAAGTCAAGGAAGGGAGAGGATTTAGACTGACGATGGAAAGATAAAAAATGGTTGGATAAAGAAAGCACATAAACAAAACATGTCAGAGAGAACAGGGACCAGGGAGACATAAGAGGACAACTAAGACAGAGAGATTTTAGGTACATCACTTGACCACCCAAAGCCTCAGTTTTCTTTTTCTCTCCCCACTCAAATAGGGATGCTAAGAGTATTTAAAGAGTTGGAGTAAGGACTAAATAACTTAAAAACTTATGGTTGTACTTGCCCATAGTCCTCACATATTACCATGTGGGAAACATGGATACTCTCTGTAGAATTTCTGGTAAGAAAAACATAGATGAAGACAGATAGGGAATGAGGACCTTTTGAAATGAGGACCAAGTGAGTAAGGAGGTCAGATGGAACCAGAGGATCCTGAGATAGAATTTGAGAGAACATGAAAAGTGGAGAGAAGGGCTTGGGTAACAAATGAGACCTTATACTATTATATATGTCAAAGAAATATATAATATTGGGGAAAATCATCTACAAGAGTAAATTTTGGGTGTTTATAAGCTAGGTAGGCATAACACTGTCACCCTGTGAACTACAGGTAGTACAGGGCTTGTTCAGGGAAGCTTCTCAGATTTTTTTCATCCTGGCTATTTTCTCAGAAGGGACTTGAATAAGTTAACAAAAGAACCAGGTAACAGCTGGCCTATCATGTAAAAACATAACATTAGAATCCCATTCTCCTAACGCACAGAAGAAAGGATCATAGAATCTCAGGGCTGGAGGGTGCTTGAAAGTTTTCCAATAGAACCAACTAGCAGATAGTTAAATCTTGTATCATTGGAGCTGGTGATTGGTTATATTTTGTTTGTTGGTCTGTGCTTTAAACTACCAGCAATGGAGAACTAACTGCTCTGGTCATAAGAAGGAAAGACCCAGAACTTCCATTTTTTTAAGTCAAAATTGTCTTTTTGTAACATACACCCATGGTCATAGCTCTCCCATTTGGCACTCAACAGACCATGTGCAATATCTTATCTTTATCATTGCCAATGTGTTTGATACTTGAACATAGCTATTTTGTTCTTTCTGTACGTTTACAAGGAGAGAGAGATGGGAGGGTGAAACAGGGTTAGCTTACTCCATCCCTCCTTCCTGAGAGGCTTTTGAGTTACTGTATTGCTTTGATTACTTTGGACTTCAGCTTGCTTCAGTGCTCCCAAAAGATTGTTCCCAGGAAGAAGAGGATATAAGGAATGCATAGGTTAGTTTCTATCAGCGTGAAGGGGAGAAGAACTAGAATCTAAATTTGTATTATTTGACATAGAACTTGTCTGCTGACCAAGCAGACACAGAGGGTAGACAGAAAGTTCCTACGAGAGTCTGAGTTGTCTTACCTGCGAAGCAGGAGTGACAGTACCTACTGCGCCTTGAGGTTGCTGGAAGGATTAAATGAACCTACAGACACAGACTGACATCTTAGAGGTACTCATTGAAGAGCACCTGTCATGGTTGTTGTCATGATTATCAAGTGGTATCAGCAATAATGGTAATAAAATCTGTTTTTTGTGCACATGAAATAAATTGTAATTCTGTTCTAAGTTGGTCAGTGGGGAGAACATGTGCATTGAAATTCTTTATACCTTTATGCAGCCACTTAATTAGAAGTACATTTCTTTTCATTTAAAAAGTAAATACGATGTACCATCAGGCCTCCTGTTGATTTTTGTGTTCAGAATTTAAATCTGTGGGATATGTCATGTGGCTGTATACATTGGTATGCAGAAGGAAGTGGCAATTCTGTTTTCATGATAGCTTGTTTAAAATGGGCATGAAAGAATCTGTTATAACAAGGTTATATTGTATTGATTTGCCTTTCTAGTATTTATTTATTTATTTTATGTGCCGTTTCTGAAAAATGAAAAGTGCAACAAAGATTCATCGCTATTTCCAGCTTCTGGGAGCTGAATAGATATGAGTCTGTTTATGGGGTATTTATTTCCTGATATATGCAATGAAGTTGATTCCAAATGCTTTGACTTAGAAGCAGAATATAAATCTCTATAGGCACAAGTAGAGTTAAGGTTTGCACTAAACCTGTGCCTAAAATGCCCCAAAGCAAGTTATGAAAAATTCCTTTCCATGTACCAAATTAAATGTAACCTTATTGAGAAGCCAGTGATGAAACAGGACCCCTGGATGACTCTGTGTTTATCACAACATCCATCACCAACTTATATTTGATTTATGGAGGAAATATCTTATTTCTGCCATTATAATGTACCTTCTTTAAAGATCGTATCGTTGGACTTTAGTGCTTTGCATGTAAGTGAAGCTGTGGAGGGAGAGAACTCTTATTTGTCTTGCTCCTCTTATGTGCCGGGCACTTTGACAACACTTGGCATTTGTGTAGTGTTTACTATAAGCTGTGTGTTGTGTCCCAGATGCCTTATGTACATTATGTGTTTGGGTCTCACAAAAACCATATGACTAGATGTTATCTTCATTTTCCAGGTGGGTACACCCAGATCTGAGAGATTATGTGACTTGGTCAGACGTAGCCAGTTCATAAATGCTGAATCTAGGCTAAGACCTCAAGTTTGATTGATTGAAAAGCCCATTTTTTCCATTATTCCCCAAATAGTTATTAATATTTTTTGATCTAGGAATGAATGCATAAATGAGGATTTTGGAAATATATCTTTTTCTGGATCTAAGACCATTGCTAAAATGTAACTCTCATCTCTGAGAGAGAACAAATAAAAATATAAGATTCATTTATTCAATTAATGCTTATTGCCAGTTTACTTTGTGCCAAGCATTTCACTACCAGCTGAAGACATGACGGTGAAATGATTGTCCCTGATCCCCACTGGCTCAGGGTCTTCAGGGGATTCAAGCAATAAAAAAAAAAAAACACTTTTGATATGTAGCTACTATAGCACTTTCACAGCTGGAGGGTACAAGGAGATTATTAAAGACTCTCTAGAGTGGCTGACAGCCAAGCTGAGTCTTACAGACCAGGGGCACTGAACCAAGAGAGAAGAGAGAGCAGGAGAAAAGAAAAACAATATGAACACTTTTTTTTACCTCTTATTTCTGTCAAAAGCTGTTTTTCAGCTCATTTATTTGCAGCCCATGGTGGCAGCTTGATGTGAGAAAACTCTCGGCAGAGAAGAGAGAGAAGCAAAGAGAGGGGAGAGGAGAAATGGGAAGAGAGATGAGAGAGGAGAAGGAAGGTTGGGGGTGAAGGGAGAGAATGAGGGGCGGGAGGAGCATCTCCTGAGATTTCCCTGCAGTTTGCAGCTTGGCATTGTCTTTTTATCTGGTTTGGGAAATTATACCCTTTCTCAGGAATTGATTGGCATTTCTGATTTTCTGTGCAGAAGATTGATGGTTGAAAGACTGCTGAACTTTTCTGGGATTATGCACTGTCACTTGCTTCCTTTTTCTTGCAGTCCTCTGTTTCCTAAACTAACACCATCCACCACCACTGCAAGGGGGTTGCTGATTTTCATAACCAGATTGGGGTTTGAACACAAAGGCTGCTCCGAACTAGGGAAGGTGGGAAGACAGGAGAAGTTAGTTCAACAGCAGTCAAAACTGCAGTTATTCCTAGACTCAAGGTCAAACCAGAGTAGTTGGAGTGAAACACATGGTTGCTGGAAGTGCTACAAGAGTGAATGACAAGTGGAGGGCCCTCACCCTCATGTAGGTTACAAAGGTGGCAATTGTCAGTCACTTCAGCCACAGTGCATTCAGCACGGAGACCCTTTCCTTCACTCCTCTTACACACACACACAGTCAGTAGCATAGAGTTTAACATATACTGTGAGCTTAAGAAATGTGTACTTTAATCAGTGTTACACCTAAGGGCAGAACGATAATCCTTCCTCTGGTTCATTCCCCTCTTAGTCCAGCACAGTCTCAGATTTTCTTGTGTTTACTTTTTCCATGCCTGGGCTTTTTTAAAGTACCCTCATGACAGACTAAGTATTGTTTTCTCTTAGTCCTATTCTTGTTGACTTGCGTATTGTCTAATGCAAACCTTGTCCTCTTAGGGCAATGAAGTCCCTTTCACTCCTGCCCCCTCAGCAGCCTCCCCTTTCTCTCTCTAAGTACTTCGGATTTTGAGCAGTTTTCCCAGCTTGTCACACTCCCATGTGCAGCACATTAACTGCAGCATCTTTGTCACTGCCTTCCTCTGTTGTGAGGTCTTGAATTGCTTGGAATTCCGTTGTTGAGACTTAATGATTTCCCTGTTTACGATTTTAGAATTGACAATGTTTTTCTTCCTCACTGTGATTTTATTTATCCCTACTCCCCTGCCATGAATCATTTTAATGGGTGTTTACTGATGCTACTGATAGAATGAGAAAGTTGGTCAAATCATTCTTCCCTTTAGGTGACCCTTCTGTCCCTCAATACTTTCTTCCTGGAAAAATATTTAGTTAAAAAAATGAGAAAAAATACCACTGGAGAAATGTCTTAGATCTAGGGTGGTGTTAATTTTGAAGACAGCTAGTTTCAGGCAGCTGTGAAATTGTCTATATTTTTCATACTTCAATCACAGCTCATATGAAACTGTATGTCAATGATTACTGTAAATTTCTATCTTTCTTACTAGTGTGTCCTATAGGGACAGAGTTTCCCTCTTATTCATCTTCCTGTCTCCAGCACCTGGCAAAATGCCTAGCATCTAGTAGGCCCTACATAAAGATTCTTGAATGTATCTTTTATTACTGTTATCTCCTGGAAGTACCAGAGTTTTAATATTCCCAGTAAATATTATATAAAATTCATACAATTCAGATTCAAATAGTTATTGGTGGATTTGCCTTGTTGGTTCAGAGTTTGAGCTACTGTTTTTATACATCCAACAGCCCTGTTATATTGTGAATGTGTTTCACACAGACACATATTAGAACACTAAATTATGCAACCAACTCGAGAGAATGCTTTTGAAAATATGAACATATGTGATTTAAAAGCAGAAAGGTGAAAATTAGCATCTCCAAATAAAAATTCTAAGAAACATAAAGGATTTAAGAGATGGGCTGTGTCTGTACTATAGCGTATAAAATGTTAAGAAGAGAGTCAATCTTTCTTCCAGGTGTTTAATTGTTAAGTCAAATGTTTAGATGCTACACCATCCTCACCCAGATTTCTATTATTTATCAAAAGCCAGAGCCTGCTAAGCTGGTACAGATGGACTGACTAACTATTCTGATTGTAATCAGCCATAAAAGGAAAGAAAATACCCAAATGTATTTTTGCCCATTGAGTCACTGGGGCAGAGCTGGAGATTAAAAATGGACAGAGTGCCGTATATCAAGCACAAATACAAAGATACTATCCTCGAAACAGAGAGGGAAAAAGTCCTGAATAAGAGCCCCCCAAATGCCATTTTCATGAAGGCAACCACCAAAATGCAGCGGTTTGAGGGGAAGGAATTCAAAGTGAAAGGAGCCAGCAGAATTGCTGCGGCATGGAGACTTCTCAGCTGCTGCTGGGAGGAGATCTTCAAAAGCCCTTAAAAGGAAGAAAAGCATCTTCTGTATGAATATGATGAAAAAAATTAGAGAGGGAGAAAAATTTAGAAGCTTGTTTGTAGATGGGCATGACTGTTTCTAAGCTTATTCCAACTAGGGAATGGAGAAGGAGTGGAAAAAATGAATTCTGAATGAAGTGTTTTTTGGGAAGATTGGAATGTCTATAGGATATTCTTTTGTCGAGACTGGGGTTATATTGTCAGATTCTTTATATGCACCTGTTGAAGTAGTTTTCTCTGAGTGTCTTCCATGGTTTTACATCTTATAGGAAAAGTTAGGTGCTATCTAGCTCCTTCATATTTCCTTAGAGTTTTGTTTACATGATATAAAAAATAGTGAAGATTTAAAAGCAAACCTGAATAATTATTTACCCTTGCTGATGATAAAGGTACATCAAAAGTGTAACAGGGTGGATTATTTGGGGTTCAGAATGGCAAGAATAGGTTACGGTAGAGAACGAAGTTAAAGGGAAAAAGCTTGAGTTTTTGGTGTCAGGCATTCATTCATTCATTCAGTATAGGGTGGGGCAAAGGTAGGTTTACAGTTGTGAGTATGAGAAACACAGAGCTTATTCTTGTATATCATTTATTAATTATTGCATTATTTTTTGTATGAACCTACTAGGTAAATTGTAACCTACTTTTGCCACACCCTGTATTTATTCAGTGCCTGCTATAGTAGTCAAGCATTGTGCTGGCTTCTAAGTAAATGGTAGAGAACCAAAACGAAGATTCCTGTCCCCATGGCACCCATAGATTAGTAAGGGAGAAAATTATTAAATAAACAGTCACACAATGAATCTAGGGTTGCATTTTTCCAACAGATATGAAAGAAAAAAGTATTGTGAAAGAAAGAGATTAAGGTGTTTGAAGAACTAAAGGGTTCTAGTTATATTTTTGAAAGTTACTTGTGCTTTTACTATGGGAAAGTTGCTTAATCTCTCTGAATCTCAGTTCAAAACTTTGAAAAAGAGCTACTAAATAATGTGCGAGTAAAATGAAATTAAAAGGGGGAGGTGTTGCCCCGACCAGTGTGGCTCAGTTGGTTGGACATCATCCCGCAAAGCTAAAAGATCAGGGCACACTCCTGGGTTGTGGGTTCAGTCCTTGGTCGGGGCATATATGGAGGCAACCCATCAATATTTCTCACTCACATCGATGTTTTGCTCCCTCTCTTTCTCCCCATCCCCCACCCCTAAAATTAAATAAATGAAATCTTTAAAAAAAGAGGAAAGTGTCTAATATACACTTTTGATCATTTGTGTATCTACATAGTAACTAGAAAACCCTTTTGTTCTAGTTATATTTCCAAATTGATAATCAACGTTTTCTTCTCTTCCCTAAGTAAATATTGGGTTAGCCATAAAGTCTGTTTGTTTGTTTGTTTTCCATATGATGGCTAAAGTAGCACTTAGTTGTCTTCAACTTCATTCAAAACACTTTTGTTAGATTGCATTGTGACAGCTGCCATATCAGCATGCATTTAAAAAAAAATTAACATTGGTGAATTTTTGTGTAGCCATTTTAACATCAAAAATGAAAGAAAATATATAACATCTGAGCATATTATGCTTTATTATTTCAAGAAAGGTGAAAATGCGTTGACTTCTGGCCAAGATGGAGGTGTAGGTGGACACACTGTGCCTCCTCTCACAACCAAAATTAAGGACAACAAAGATTTAGAAACAAGAAAACAATCAGAACTCATAGAAAATTGAACTGTTCAGAAGTCCAACAACCATTCATCCAGACCGGTAAGATGGGCGGAGTCGCGGCAGGGAAAAGTGGAGGTGCAGACCAGGCATGCAGGCAGCAGCGGCTGGCAGATCCCAGGGGCACAGGGTGGCAACTGTGCAGACCCAGTGAGGCCATGCAAGGCAGCTGGCTGACCAGGTGGTCTCATATTTACTCGCAGATAATGAAGGCGAAGGGGAAGCAGTGGAAGGGACTGGAATCCGAGAGTGAGCAAAGCAAGCACCATTGTTTCCTCTCGGACCCCACCCCCACATACAGCATCACTACCCAGTGACTGGGCTG
>PVKU01001322.1:213132-316048 GCA_004027475.1 Anoura caudifer | reverse complement strand
GGGGAAAGGTACATAGAATAAGTAGCATAGACGGTGGGTAGAAAATAGACAGGGAGAGGGCAAGAATAGTGTGGGAAATGTAGAAGCTAAAGAACTTATGACACATGGACATGAACTAAAGCAGGGGAATGTGGGTGGGAGGGGTGTGCAGGGTGGAGGGGAATGAAGGGGGGGAATGGCACAACTGTAATAGCATAATCAATAAAATATCTTTTAGAAGTGTGGGAAAAAAGAGGCTGAAAAGATGGACTGACTGCATCTCATGTACCAAGAGGTGATGTTTCCGATGGGAAGCAGGTGTGGCATCAGAATGACACAGCCCCTGAGTGGCAGGGGCTTGGGAGACCCAGACACAGTCAAAGACAGTGAAGACGGGGGAGGAACACAGGGAGGGGGAGGAAGGGGTGGAGAGCATCCCTCTGCAGGAGGCTCTTGTCTCCCCACCTCCAGCCTGCTGTCTCCCTGGAGGTGATGGCAGGTGCCACGCAGCACAGATTATTCTAGCAGGTAGCCATGTGCAAGTCCAACTGCTCCCTACAGGCCTGGAAGGGAAGAAGGAGACAAACCGGCCACTTTTTCTCTCTGCTTCTCATATCTTCGTCTCAATCTGAAAAGTGGCAGCTTGCTGGCAGTGGCTGGGGTCTGCAGCAGCCTCTGGGTGCCAACTGCAAAGCCGTCCATCATTTTTAACAATAATAATCATCCAGGGGGCTCAGTCCTTTCACGACATGGTTCCACTGCCTTTCAAATCCTCATGTCTTGGGGAAGAGGGCTGGGCAGGGGCCATGAGCCCTCCTTTGCAGATGAGGAGACTGAGGCTCATGACAGCAGGGGTCACAGAGTGCAGAGGTAGCAGCGCCTGGACTGGAACATGGAGGTTTTCCCTCCCACTCATGTCCTCCTTCTAGAACCCTTTCTTTCCAGAGACGCCCAGGAACCTGAGCCCTGTACGGGCAGTGGTGGAGAGCAGAGACACAGCGCAGGCTGCCCTGGTCAGCCCAGGTCTCTGGCAGGCATGAGACCCCATTGCATGACTGCATTGTCCAGGGCATCGCAGCAGCTAGGCCTGGCCAGCGGCACCCTGGCAAATTCTTGGTCAGGCACTCGGAGCTCTCGCCAGCACACCCAGGTTTCTTGTTTTCCTTCTGTGCTTGGGTCAGGGAAGGCAGATTCCCCATCTCCTCACCCTTTCTCGCAGTCCTAGGGCCTGTAGACAGAGGTCAAGTTCAGAGGTCTTGGGGCCACAGCAGAAGGTACATGGCATGATATTTTTGAAGTAGTAGGAGGCCAGGGTTTAGACAGCATCTCTCTCTAGCTACAAACAAACAAACAAACAAACAAATCACATAACAATGGAAGTTCTGGAAGCCATCTTGCAACCAAAAAAAAATTTTTAAATGAAATTGACATTAAAGAAGGCACAATGAAGAAGTAGAGAAAAATCTGGTCTTCTCAGGCATCTTGGAGCTGCTGGATCAAGCATTGTCTGAAGCACCTGCTTGAGACTTTCTATTTAAATAAGACAATAAATTCTCATACTTATATAGGTCAGTTTGAACTGGGTTTTGCTACTCTCAACCAAATGATTCCTGATACTGCCCCTTTAGCTCTGAAATATAATAGTTTAGGGTTTTGTAATAAACGTGGTTTAATATTTTAATGGCATCCTAGGCAGTGTTTCAGCTGTGGTTGACGCCAGGTGAGTGTCGTTTGCCTCATTAAGGTCAATGCAAAATAGAAATGAGACTTCACCTCACCCCACTACCACTCCTCCCCACCCCTACCGGCCTTTTGCAACTCAACACAATTTGCTACAAGGATGCACGGGTTTTGAAACATGGCCACAGATAGTTCAACCTCCTGACATCAAGAGATGGAGACTAATATTCTTCCTCCTGAACATGGTCCAGCTGTTTCTAATTAATAAAATACAGTAGAAGCGATGCCATGAGATTTCTAAAGCCACATCATAAGAAGCGATACTGCTTCCACTTAGGCTCACTCCGGATGCTCCTCCCAGGAGCCTGGCTGCCAAGTTGTAGGGAAGCCCAAGCCCCAGGAAGAGGCTGTGGAAGGGGTTCTGCTGACTGTCCCAGCTCCGGCCCCAGCCAGCAGGCAGCAGCCACTCGAGGCCTGCGGGCAAACAGCCGTAAGGTGGCTCCAGCCCCCTGCCTTCCGGCTGCCACAGCTGAAACCGAGTGGGACTGAGATGAGTGATCCCCTGCCAAACCCTCCCCAAACTGCAGACTCAGAGGCAAAATCAATGTTAGCTTATGACACTAAATATTAAGTTTGTCTACCTATCAAATAATTAGCTACCAAATCAATAGTCACAACACATGTGTACGCTTTTCATCTCATCTGTTTACCCCCTATCACACCTGGAACATAGTTGTTGTTGAAACCCCCATTTTACAGGTGGGAAAACTGAGACTCAGAGAATGAGAGACTAGCCCCAGGTTCCCACAGATAGCATGTTACAAGGCAGGAGTTCAAATCCTTCTTCGAGGGCCTCCATCCTTTTGAAAGTAAGAACATCAGCAGATATTTCCTTACTTACCTCTGGTACTCAGGGTACACCATGTGACCTGAAGGCCAGTCTGCTGGACAGAGAGTAAATGTTTGTCAGACCCCCTTTTGTGGCCATCCCAGTGGTCACGGTCACTGTGCCCATTTAAGCCCCTCGAGCTAACTTGCCCAGAAGCCAGCAGGGTGACCTTTCTGAGATGTGAATGTGTCCTTCTGACAGCTTTGGTGACTCTCTCGTCCCCCAAAGGACAAAGTGACTCACTCAGTGTGGCACCTGTACCCTGCCTGGCCTGGCCCTGCCCACCTCTCCAGCCCGGCCTCTCCGCCTCCCCTCCGGTAAAGCCACACGGCAGCCATGCTGAACAAGCAGCAGACTCCCCAGACCAGCCCCACACTCTCCCTACCAGGGGCCCATGCCCTTCCCTCTGCCTGGTGTTATGGACTGAATGTTTGCGTCTCCATAACATTCTTATGCTCAAATCCTAACCCCCAGCGAAATGTGATTAGGAGACAGGGCCTCTGGGGGTGATTGGGTCACGAGGGTGGAGCCCTCCTGAATGGGGTTAGTGCTCTGATGTTGTAAGAGAGCCCCCAGAGAGCCCCCTTTTCCTCTCTGACATGTGAGGATACAGTGAGAAAAGGTCATCTATGAACCAGCAGGCCCTTCACCCTGCCAGCACCTTGATCTTGGACTTTCTGGCCTCCAGAAGTGTGAGAGATAAATTTTTGTTGGTTAAGCCACCCAGTCTATGGTATTTTTATTATAGCACCCCAAATTAACTAAGACACCTGGAAACCAGGTTTTTCAGACTCCGTCGAAAGGGAGAGTTCTTGCTTATCCAGTGTTCTGTATGCTCCTCAGCCTTTCCAGACTCCTTTGCAGCTTGGTGGGACCTTGTAACTATTTCTGAGGAGTAGATTGTGAAGGTAAGAATCAAGGTCGTTAAGAACTAGGATGCCTCCTTAGTCCCTCACTTTTCTTGCTGGGAGAAACTTTGGAGGCCACGCGTTCCAGATGACACTTCGTGTAACTGTGTAAAGTCACCAGAGTTTCCGTGTCTATCAGTTGTTGTAGCCGGCCCTGTCCTGTCTTAACTAATACACACTCAAGAATTTGAACAGAAGATACACACCAAGAACTGGACACAAAAGGGTTTCATGTTCATGTAGAAGCTCTAGAGTAGGAACCAACGACTTTTTGCTACTGAGCAGAAGAGGAGACAACTCAGTTATGAAAAGTGGGTTCAGTCCTGAACAAGTTTATGTTTCCAAAGTACCCGACTGTCCCGAGGATCTTATCTGTTCCATGGGGCTAGTTGTAGTGAATTTCTGGTTCCCCAAGAAGCTTGGCTCTAGTTCTGGAAGCTCCTTTATTCCCATAGGTAACCTCATAATTACACCAGTAGTTGAGTTGCCTGAATGCCTCTACAACCCAAAGAGGCTGCCAACACACTGTGCCTTTTTTATCTCACCCCTGCTGACTTTTCTAAGCCTATATTCTTTATATGCATCTCAAGTTCCTCAGGTCCCAGCCCCAAGTACCAGCCACCTTTGCCAAACTCATCCTGCTCTCCCATGCCTCTTGGATTTGTAGTTCTTCAGCTAGGAATGCCCTTCCCACGGTCTCCTTCTTTTATTAAAAGTCTGTTCTTCATTCTAACCCTACTGCAAAGCCATACCTTTCTTGAAGCCGTCAGTTTCTCCAGCTAATATTAACCACTTCCTCTTCTTCACTTCCATAGTGCTCAAACTCTGATATTTGCTTTCATTTCAAAGACAAGTATGACAATTCTTACTTTAAAGGGTAACAGAGAGGCAGAGGAAACAATTTGTGAGAAAACTCTTTAAAAACTATATGGACTAGGTCAACATGAATTTGTACTGTGACAGTTTTCTCCTCTAGGTGAGTATATTTCATTCTGGTTGATGTTGTGGTTTGCTGTGTACTTTCCTCATTTCCTTGTATCAATTAGGGTATTTTTGGTTGCCAAAAGAAACTCTGCCTACCTCAAGCACGCTCCCTATTTTTTTTAAAGTGCAATGAAATATACAGATTGCATATCAGTTTAGAGGTGTATTTTGCTGCAAGTAACAAAATGCCTAGACACGGTGGTTTAAAAGAGTAAAGAGTTCTAAGGCAGAACCCCAAAGGGGAGTTGTTTTCTGATGTCACCAAGTAGGGCTGTGTAATTTTCTTAACCTTTTCCTTGTGCTCATAAGAAATCTGCCACAGCTCCAGCCATCATGTCCACATCCCAGGAGGGAGCAGGAGAAAGGGGAGAGACATCCAAGTAGCTATACATTTGCATCTCATTGACTAAGTCACATGGCCATCCCTCACTGTAGGGAAGTCTGGGAAAGTGATCGTTGAGCCTTCTACTTTCCAGAGTGGAGAAAACATAGCTTGAAGGGAGTTGGAATGTATGCTGAGTGAATTGACCCACAGTATCTGCCAGAAGAAAGCTCCCAGGAGGAGGAGGAAGAAGAAGAAGAAGAAGAAGAAGAAGAAGAAGAAGAAGAAGAAGAAGAAGAAGAAGCAGCTGAGTAACCAGATGGCAGAAAAGAATGGGCAGTTACCATCCAGGGGCTGCCAACATAACTAATCAGCTCTATCCATCCTCAGTTTGTGGGTCGTAATTTACTTTCCTATAGTTAGATTTTCCAGGTTGGGACAAATGTTAACCCCTTGGACAGAAGGGTGCAGGCAGCTGGACTGGAGAGACTGCAGGGTAGCATGCCATGAGGGAAGGGGAGATCCCCAAAAGAAAATGAGGGGCATGGGCAGTAGACAAACAAGAAAGTCCTTACATCTCCCTTATTGGGAAGGGAGCTCCCTAGAGACAGATCCCGGACTTTTCATCAATGAATCTGCTGCTCTACCCAGCAAAATGGTGCACTCAACAAATCCATCGTGACTTGAATGGCTTCATTCTTCACACTCCTCCTTTGTTTGCATTTGTGTTCATTGTAACTTTTATCGTCATAGAGAGATCCTGGGTCTTGAAGGCAGACAGACTAAAGGTGGAATTGCAGCTTCATGAGCCCTCTCTCTGAGGCTTTGGTCGAGATACTTTATATCTCTATGCCTCAGTTTTTCTATCTGCAAAATAGGAATAATTAAATCAATCTCATGAGGTTGCTGTAAGAATTAAACAATACATTGCTTATAAAGCACTTAGTGCAATGCTTGACTCATAGTAGGCACTTCATCATCAATGGTCTATTGTTAATTTATGTGTGAATTTTAAGCAATGAGAGCACAGTGAATCCCTCCGTACATCCAATCCTCCAATAATTCCACTTTGGGTTCCTACAGATGGCCAGTTTGACATCCAAGGAGAGAGCAAAGTTCTAATCTTTCTAGTTCATCCTAAAAATAGTTAGCTCTTCTCTGTACATTCTGTCAGCTCAGCAAATCCCATCTAGGGAACTGGGAGATTGTGAAAGGCAATCTTTCCAAACAGGGGTCAAATGTTCTTCTTACCCCAGAGTAACTCACAGAAGATGCACATGAAGACAGGCGGGTGGCCCAGGAGGGAGAGTTCTTCCCGCCCAGGCTGGGGTCTGGTGCCTGGATCCTCAAAGATAAGAGGCAAATGGTAGATTGTAGGTGGGATCTTCCTAGATCATCCAGGTAGATTCTTCATAGAGAGAAGGGATATTTTTCTCATATTTATTAAATCAATTATTCAAGTCATCTGAAAAACAGTTACTGAAAGTTACATAAATGCAAATGTGACTATAGATCTCATGGTCAAGCTATTGACTGAAATCTTCAAGCATTCCATTATCATCATCATCATCACCATCATCATCATCATTACACTGAGCACTTATTAGTTGTCACCGACAATTCCAAAGCTTCAGATACATCATGCACTCTCAATGTTTACCATAACTTCATGAGATAATTACCTCATCCCCATTCTGCTGACAGAAACTCCAGGGTACCTAGAAGTTAAATAACTTGTTTGGGTTCTATAGAAACTCCCTACCTAGAAAGATTTCCACCATTTTCCTGATGTTGGGGCTCCTAACACAGGAAGGGTCGCTGGCTGTCGTAGAAATAGCATAGGAACTTAAATCTAGTGCCACTTTGCTGCTGGCAGGCTGATAACACCCTCTGAGCTTTCCCAAGTCCTTTTCCTTGCTTAGTCTGCTCCCTCCACCGAAAGATCTTTCCTACCAGCTTCTCAGAGCAGCTACACACTGCTCATCTTTCAAAGCCCAGCTGCCCCTCCGCCACGTAGGCATAATCTCTCAAACCTCCGTGTTTGTCTGTCTCTGTTGACCCTTACATTCTGCCAAAAATTATGATCAGCTGAGCATTGGTCTTAGCTATCTGTTCAATGAGTTCTCCTCCAAAACTGTGACCGAGCTTCAGTCGACTCTCCAGCACCAGGGCCTGGCATTTATGTGTGATTCAATGGGCACTAAACCCATAGTGCCTGGCACACAGCAAGCCCATGGCAGGCGCTTGGTAACCGTGTACAGAATGGGGGTGCATGTGGAAACTGACAAGATGAGACCATGCGAGGAGAAATTCCTGCATCCCAGAGTTGAAGCATGCTGGGATGTCAGCTGGTGCTGTGAGCAAGAAAAGCCAGCAGGTTAGACAACCAAGACTTTCTCAGATTTAACTACTAGACTCCCCTCCAACTTAACCAGCTCTGTCCTCTGGAGCAAGCTGCTGGATGCCCCAGTTGCCACCCAGAGTAGATGAAAAGCAAAAGCAGTCTTATTATTTTGTGTAACTTTGGGGGAAAACCACAGCGTATGCTCTTACGGCTTCCACACCCTCATCTGCCATTCCTTTCCCATCCAGTTATTATTTCCTCCCATCCACAGGAGAAAATCCAAGTGTGCCTCGCTGTGAAAGCTTAATTCATGAAAATCCAGATTTATTAATACAAGAAGTATAGATCAGGTAGTAGAATCGATTTTCTTTACCAGAAATCATTTACTTTAACAAACAAAAAAAAAAAAGCTTCTTTAAATAGCAAATTACCAACCTGGTACACTGCAAGTACACTTTTTTCAGAGACTCAATACATAAGTTTGTTTTTCCCTAAATACAGGTGTGCGGCAAGGTTAACCGAGCCTGAGGTACAGCAATGGAGGGATGTTTGGGGAAGAGCTGTCATGAGGGGTGGCTAATGAGATCTGGAATTTCCCTCCTGCCCCTGAAAACCTTCTTGCCTGCAATGCCTCCAGAGTTGGTTTTCACAAAGTATGTGCCTTGAGCTGATCCATCAGAAGTAAAGAGCCGTCATGATCGAATGGGTTTAACAAGTGGGCTTGCTCTCTGTCTTCCTCTTAACAATCTCGATCACCTTCTGGTTATTCACAATGCTGAGGAAGCCAAAAGTAAAGCGACTTGTTTGACTTCATGTAACCCGACTTTTAGAAATGCAATTGACCACAGAACCCTTTTATTACGGAATAGCGACCGTTCCATTGAATCTCTGTCCAGAGGAGGCTACCTTGAGGAAGACGGTAGAGTGAAGTGGGTAAGAGCCTGGTGCCTGTGGCCAGACGGCGTGGTTCCGAATCCCAGCAGCGCCACTCACTCTCGATGGGACACAGGTACGCCATTCTACCCGTGCCCTGTGCTTTCATTTCCTCATCTGCACAGTGTGGAGGGTAAGAGCACCAACCTCACCAGACAGGGTGGATGTGGGAAATAAAAGTATTAACACACGGAAAGTTCTTGGAATGGATCTTGCATATAGCAAGTGCTCAATAAATATCAACTTACATCTAGTTAGAAGGGAGGCCTCACGTATCATCCAACAGCATGGAGAGAGAAGTATTAAAGTTCTCAACATAATTCCAGCTCAGATCCAAATTTCGGGGGAACAGTAGAATGTAATGTGACAATACTAGGAAATAGAGTCAAATCCAAGAAACGATGGGTATAAGAAAGACGTGACCAACTCTTGGTGGTGACTCATGATGACTCCCAAACAACAGAGGAGAGAAGAGAAGTGATCCAAGGCTCTTGGTTACTAGTGTGGTGTGTGCAGGACAGTTGCTGTGGGTAAAGCCCAATCACGCCACAGGCATGCTGTGTGATCCGAGGCAAGCAACCCAACCTCTCTGTTTTTGGAATGAGAATTGCACTGACCTTTCAGAATTGTTGTGAGGACTAAATGAATAATTAAATGAACAGTGTCTGGCTTCTGGCAAGTAAAGGTAGCCCTGATGACTTGAGTCTTAAAGTGGTGATATCCATGTTTTGGCTCTTAGTTCTGTTTTGTTTTTTTCTTGGAAACATATAGACTTAGAGACCCTGGCACCAAGGGGGTACCTGAGAGCTCATCCAATGCAATGTCATTATTTTGCTGACAGGGAAACAAGGCCCAGGGAGGGGAAACCATCTCCCCATGTCACATGGCAAGTGAGAGGCAAAGAAAAGGGACAACCTTTGTTTGGTGACACGTAGAAAAAGTGGGTAACCTTTCCTGGGGAGGGAGTGGGTCTTCAGAGAGGCAGGAGGATGGCAGAAAGTGGGGTGCAGTCCATGGGAGCAGAGGACAGCTGTTGGAAAAGTGGTCCAGAATCAAACGGTGTTCCCTTGGGCCATGTCATCACCAAGTGCAAGAATGCCTGGCCATAGGCAGCGGGAAGGACGACTGGGACGCACCTCGGACGCCTCTGCGCAGCCCTGGAAGGATGTTCACAATCCACATCTCACTTACTTTTATTAACACATGCTCCCGGGGTAGGTGTGTTATCCTTATTTTCTAAGATATTCAGAGAAGTTAAAGACAGGCTGGTACAGCTCAGGGAAGAATCCAAACCCGTCGCTGTGAGCCACACCTGACCTGGGCCACCCACCTGGTGTGGGTGGGACAGCGCCTCTAACACTAGGATTTAACATGGACTTTAATTTCTTGCAGTCAAAAAATAATTCTCCCGTGGTGAGAATGATCCTCCTACGTCAGTCTCACTTTCTTGGAGGAACTTTCTCTGACCAGCCCAATCCAACAAGCCCTCCCCACTCTTCTGAACACCTCCAGGGCCTGCTCTGTATACCATGATGGACACCTGTCCATCATGGCCCGGTTTCAGAAGAGAACGTCTCACATCTCATCATTCGAATCCAGCTGCAGCTCACAGTCCCCTTGCACCTACGATGGGCCAGGCTCCATGTTGGGTAATTTTCGCCCCAGTCTTATTTGACTCTTACAGCCCCCGAGAATGCCTGTGGGATGATCACCGCTACACCCTCATTGCTCAGACCAGACCCAGACACACAGTAGGTGTTCTGTGCATATCCGTTGCACAAGAGAATGAACTATGAGGCCCCTTTGGCATCCTGGGCAGAGGGAGGGAGACCGCAGAAAGCAGCGGGCTGAGTAAAGGGGGTGGGGGAGGCAGAGCAGCTCTGAAGGAGGAACTTCAGGGCTGTCGCAGCTGCCCGTGGGTGCCCCTGGCAGGGCCCAGCTGCGTTCAGATAGTAATCTTCCCCCTCCTGCTCCCCAAAGTGGAGAGCACCCTGGAACCACCCAGAGCTAAGGCCTGCCCCAGAGCAACCGGAGAACTGAAAGCCAAACCCAGAATCTTCAGAGTGTTACCTGGCCTCAGAAAAGGGTGATGGGAACCGCCAGGGCGGAGAAACCCAGCTGCTGTCAATGGTGCCAACCTGTCTGTTTCTGCTCTCTGCTCTCCTGCCAGGGCCCCCCGCGGCCAAACGCAGCCAGAAGGCAGGTGACAGGGGAGCCGTGGTACGGACTTGACAGGGTGAGCCTCCGGGGCACAGAAAGGGGCAGGGAAGAGATCAGGATGGACCACAGAAGAGAACTGGCAGAGGAGACTGCTTAATAACCACTCAGAGCTTTCCCCACTGCTCGGCACAGAGCCCGGCAGACTAGACCCTCAGTGCACACTTGCTGAATGACTGAAGGAATAGAAGCTTGCCTAAGCCTCCACTCCCAGGATCCCCTACAAACTGCTTTCTGCACAGTACTCAGCATGAATTCTAAAGGTGCATAAAAGTTCTGACACACACACACTCACACTCACCCTCTCTCAAACCCACAGACACTCCTACCAAACTCTAGTTCTATGCTGAGCATGATTTGAGCTCCTGAGATTCATGGTATCATTTATTTCCTGGGAGGTGAGCTTTGCGTCTCTATTAATTCAGCTGTGGAAGCTGAGATTCACGAAGATTAATACCTTTCCCAAGGAGACTCCACTGTGAGGGGCTGAGCCAGGGCTCCACCCAATGAGCCTAACTCAGAGGGTCGTGCCCTCGACCACCATGTTCCCGTCGGTCCCAGAGCCTGGAGCAGGACCTGCCACCTGATGGGAGGTTAGCAGCAAACCATGGCCAAAGGGAATTGTCCCTACAGTCCCCATGTGGGTGGAAGACGGTGAGCCCAGTTCTGCACCTCGGCTGTCCCTAGCTGCAAAATGGAGTTGCTTTTGGCTGATCTGAGATGGTCCCCGCAAGCCTGCTAGAGGGCAGAGGAGCAAAGCACAGGCCTTCCAATGTCCTGGGTCATGCTGACCCAGGATAACTGGAGAAACACTCGCCCCCTTTCTCATTTCCCACAAATCAGTCACTGAGAACCCTTCAGTGCCAGATGAGGGCTAACAGAAGCCAGTTAGCTGGACGTTCCAACTTCTGTAGATGAGAGGGCGGGGGGGCTGACAACGGGAGGGTGGAGGGTGCAGAATGCCGCCTTTGTTGAAACCAGCCTACTGAAAACTCAGAAAATGAACCCAGAAAAGACCGGGTCGATGGTGCAACTCTTGTTTGCCTACCATTTGACTTCTCGCAGGAAGTATTCTTAAAGGGTATTTTTCTCCCTTGCTGGGCAGTTCCTCATTGAGAAATTTTCTTTTGTGACACTTGGACATCTCAGCTCCCAAAGTGATGATGGGACTTCTTTTTTTTTTTTTTTTTTATTTCCACTTCCAGGTTTGGGTTCACTTCTTCATTCATCTGGAAGAGCAGAAAGGATTTCCAAATGCTTACCAAACATCTCCTCTGAGCACTGAAGACTGGCCTTGTCCCACACCCCGTCACCTCTCAAAACACAAGATGGGGTGTCTCCATCCTCTCTCCCTCCCTCTCCCCCATCCCCAGCTCATGCACTCAGCACAGTTTATCAGCCCCTCCATGTCCCACCAGACGTTATGAAGCAACATGATAAAATCCGTTAGGTTTGGTAAGCAATAGAATGTAACCTGATGGTGAAACCATCGTGGGCTCCAGAGCAAATGGGCCCATGATGATTCTGGAACTGTCCTTACTCTCCGCCCTGCCTAGGGGCTAAGAAAACAGAAGCCAACACCTGTCATGGCGGCCTGTGGACAGGGTCCCTCGGATCCCTTACACCACATTATCACCAATCGGCCAGGCCCTCTGTGCTCCAGTTCTTTTGATAACTATGGTTACAAGCCCCTGCCTATTCTTCTAGCCTCACCTTATTATTTCTTGCTCAAATGCCATGCTGGCCACACCAGGCTCCTGTCATGCCTTGCATGGGCTGTGCTATCCTGTCCCTCTCCCTTGCTCAAGCTGTTTCTTCTGCCTGGGACACCTCTCTTCCACAGTCTTTCTTGGGCAAGCTCACACTTAGGCTGAAAGACTCAGCTCCAACTCACCGGAGTCCCATTTCCTGAGCCCCAAGCTACCCTGCTTCCCTCTGCCTCAACATCCACCACCTCTTATCGGCAACATCGGCTCTCAGTCCACCTGCAACAGAGGGCCCTGAGTTCTGGGAAGACCACGCCTGGCTCCGCTCTGATTCCCAAGGCCCAGCACAGGGCCTGATTGGCAGTGAGTGCTCGGAGGGACACTTTCTGGGATCTAGGTCAACACCCTTCATTTGCTCTCATCCTCTAAATGGGCATGTGTATTGGCTCAGCCTCTGCCCAGAGAAACAGGAAGTTAGAGATCAGCACAAAGTGTCTGAACCCCCTCAGCCCACAGGCTCCCCAACCATTTGTGGTGGGTTGTGAAACAGACAGTGGGCAGCCCAGAGTGGGGGCCCAGGAAGCTGTTGGTGGTGGGGGTCCCCAGGAGGAGATGCATCCATCAGGGGAGCAGATGGCCCCATGAGGTACAGGTCTCAGGGGTCCCAAACTGTCCCTCCCACCAGATGTTCCAGCAGTACTGCCACATTTCTTTAGCTGAAATCTCTCATCCTAGTCAAAATGTGAAGTCCTCTGGCAAGGATTTTTAAGCTGTCTTTATCTCTACAGCTTTTTTTTTTTTTATCATCATCAAGTGACATACCAGAACCTGTGCCCACCATCTTAGTTAATTTCATAACAACTCTATGAGATCAGCATTATTTTCTCCATTGTACAGAAGAGGAAACTAAGGTACAGAGAAATTCAGTTGCCCATGATCACACATCTCAGAAATGGTAGAGCTGGAATCCAAACTCAGCTCCTTCTGGCCCCAGGAGCCACTTACCCAAAAGGTTAACTTGCCAACTTGAACAAGGAGAAAGTCTCTGAACAGGAACCAGGAGAACTGCCATGTGACTTTGGCCTGGTCACAATCATTCTGACCCTTGTTGATTTCCTCATCATTTCCCTCTAAGCCCAAGGCTACACTTGGCTCAAGACACATTAAGCATCACTTCCCCTACAGATCCTCTCCCAACCAGTCCGTGTCGTAGCCAGTGGAGAACTAATCAAATTTTCCTCTAGCTCCCACTGGCCCCCTTTCCCAACACCTATGTATCAGTTAGTTATCGCTGTGTAACAAACCTCTCCCAAATTCAATGGCTTCAAACCAGCAGTCAGAAAACATTTTCTTACAAGGCCAGATTGTACCTATTTTAAGCTTTGTAGATCATACCATCTCTGTTGCCACTGTTCACCTCCACCTTTGTAGCTCAAAAGAAAGTATAAACAACATATAAATAAATGAGTATAGCTGCATTCTAGTGAAACTTCACTTATAAAAGCAGGTAGCTTGCTGGCCCACAGGCCATAGCTTGCCAATCCCTCCTTTAAGCAGTAAGCATTTATCATTGTCTGTGAGCCTATGAGTTGGCTGAACTGATCTGCTCATCTGGGCCAGGCTCTGCTGATCTTGGCTGACTTGCTCATGCATCTGTGGTCAGCTGGCCAGATGCCTGGGGGTTAGCTGGTCTAAGATGTGTGTTTGCAAACTTTGTCGTTAGGCTGTGACAGAGAAGACTGGGCCATGTGTCTCTTTTCATCAAGGAGGTCAGCCTTTGTTCTACTAGTTCTATAAATTTCCTAGAGATGGTGGTAACACACAAGGCCCATTGAGACCTAGACTTAAAACTGGCACACCATCACTTTCATCACATCTTATTGACAAAGCACATCACAAGATGAGTGCAGATCCAAGGGGTAGGAAAACAGCTTGGTCTCTTAATAGAGGAGCTGGAAAATCCTATGGAAAAGGGTGTGGATATAGCACAGGCCAAAGAACTGTGGCCAGTTCCAGTCACTCCACCATAAGCAGTTGCTCTTGTTTGCACATATTTGTTACATGCATGCCTCCCTCTTTTCAGACCGTAAGCCCCTTAAAGATGAATTTCTATGTCTTATCCATCCTGTACCCCCAGTGCCAAACAGTGAGGGAACAGTGTATTTGACCTCCTAAGGGCCCTCAGTTCCTTCCATCTCCATCATTGTCACCTCCATCCTCGTCCAAGGTATTGTCAGCCCTCACCTGGCCCACTGCCATAGCTTCCTGAGTGCCCAGGCAGGGGGTGGGATGGGGAGTGGTTAATATTGACTGAGCATTGGAAATAAGTTCACATCCATTAGAGCAGGAGTACAAGGCAAGAACACAACACTGAGCTCCTGGGAGGGGTGGTTGGAGGTGTCTGCTAACATGGAGACTTGGGCAAAGAGGGTAGTCTAGAGATGCATGATTCTGCTCTGTGCCAATCCTGCTGCAGCTCCTAACAAGGCACCGGGGGTCAACAATGGCACGAAAGTGTAAGAACTCTGGCAGAAGGGACCAATGTGGCAAGCCAGGAGCAATGCAGGTTTAGCACTGAAAGCCCTGGACCAACCCCCAGCTGTACTTCTTTACAAACAACTTCACCTCTCTGTGCCTTTTTTCATTATCTGAAAAATGGGAACAAAAGAATAAATAACCCCCTCTCATCATAAAACCCAGAATGAAAGCGTTTATAGTAAAGGATGTAGTGGTAAGAGGTAACGCTGTGGCGTGCTGGGAGCGGCTGTGTGCACTGCATGTGCCAGGGCCCGTTTAACCTCCCCGCCCCCACTACCTTGTAAGGCAGGTCCTGCTATTATCCCCCTTTTACAGATGAGGAAGCAGAGGCTCAGAAATGGTTAGTGACGTGCCCAAGGTCACCCTGCTAACAGGATATGGGTCTGGGATTGGAGTTCATGCTCTTCGGTTCCACTCCACAAGCTCCAGGTGACAACTGTCAAGGCTCTCAATCCTCCTGAAGGTCGGGCATGACTTCTTCTTTTCTTCCTTTCTGCACTTACTCGGCCAAAAAGCAAAACGAGCTCTGTGTCCTGCACTTGGTTCTGCCAGTCCCTCATTCCCTGACCTTGAGCAAGCAAGGTCACCTTTCTGAAATCCAGTGTTTCATCTTCCATAAAATGGACCTAATAATCCGTGCCACCGTGGGACAGTCGTCATGAGGAACAATGAAGGCCGGTGTGACAGCACATTGTGTGTCGCCCTGCAGTGCCCAAACTGAAAGGCACTTCAGGACAGGGCACGACCAGCCTGGAAAAATGAGAACACTGAAAGGCCCAAGTCCCAACGGAGGGGTAGCTCTTACGGAGCAGGACGCCCCCACCCAGGGTCACCTTGTTTATGCAATGGCCAGCTGATGCTGAAATCCAAGAGGCTGCTGTCTGCCCTCAGAGCAGGCCCAGACACTGTTTTTCTGTTTGCATCATTGGCTTCAGGTTGCATTTTTTCTTAAAAAAAATTTTTCTTTTGGCAAGAGATATTGTCCTGAATTTTTTAAGTGATTTGGTTTTCTCTCTTTTCTTGATTCTTTTTTTTTTCTTTGATTGCATGTAGTTCAAACAATGGCGTCATTTATGGGCTCCGGGCCGACTCCTGCCACGGGTCTCACGCTGAGCTCTGTTTTCTAAATCGTTGGCTGCTGTCACTCTGACCTGAAACCGCAGCTCTCCTTTGAGGTCGGGTCACGTGGCATCTGAGGGCTCCAGAACCTTGGAGTTGCAGTGTGGGCTAAACGGGGCTCTGACTTTTTTTATTTTATTTTAAATCATCCATTGTTATCAAACGCCCAGGGATATGTTTTTCTCTCTCCTCCCAAGGGTCCCCACAGTTCTCAATGTCAAGCTCCATGGGTCTAACATCCCACTCTCAATCCTTTTCTCTGAAAGACTTGATAAATAAAGCTGGCCAGAGTCTGCTGCACTCAGATGTGTACAGCCTGTATAACATGGGCTTTCTGCCTTCCTGGATTCCTGGAATCAAGACACTTCATGTTAAGACAGAAATTTTGGTGAGGAAACCCATTAAACACCAATAGTCATTTGCACTAGAGTATGAACTGGCCTCTTGACAGACCTGAAAGCAGTTGCTAAATGGAGAAGATGTGATTTCTGGGAGTTACTAAAGGAATGAGACACCATAGAGGGTGAGAAAGGGGTAGGAGCCGAGGATTGTCACATGTTGGAAATGAACTTCACCTCTGTGGTGAATTTGCCTCGTGCTGGGACCCTGCCGACTCTTTACTCCAAAAGCAGGTTTTAACCTAATAGACCTCCACGTTGTTTATGAGGTATATCCTTTATTTACTTTACAAATTTTATATAGTGCATCGAAGTGTTAGGGGTTGTTCTAAGCTCTTTGCAAATGTAAACTGATTTCATCTTCACAACAACTTTCCTAGATAAGTATTATTAGTATCCTGGGCAAAAAAAAAAAAAGAAAGAAAGAAAGAAACAATCAAGTGATTTGCCAGACATCACAGAGCTTCCGAGTGGCAGGCTGGAATCCGAATCTGGCTCTGAAGTCCATGCTGTCAACTTCTGTGCCATAAAAGCAAAAGAACACAAAGCCACTGATTTTACCCTTTTTGGAAAGTAAATGAATAAACTCTGGCGATGAGTAAGTCGTTTCAACCTTCAACTTCAAAGGCCTCCAGACGGTCAGAACCACTCATTGGAGACTGACTTATGAATCTGATGATGGCATTCATTAGTTCGCATTTTGACTCATTCAGCAAGTAGACGATCAATGGCAAGATAGCCACCGCTCAGAGCTTTCGGACTGACGGCAGTCAGGGCCGTGACTGGTCACTGCAATGTATATGGTGGGTGGCGGGTGGCATCTGTGGATCAGCTCACTGTGGGAGTCCCAGGATGGGAACAGGGGCAGGTTTAGAGAAGTGACATCTGAATGGATGCTTCACAAAGAGGTAGAGGTTGCCCAGATGACAAGGTGGGGCATAAGGAACCAGGAAGTGGGAAGAGCACGTGCAAAGGCCCCGTGGTGGCGAAGAGCTGGGCAGCCAAGAAAACAGAACATTGAGTGAGGCTGGTGGGGGAGGAGTGTGAGAAGGGGAGGGTGGGAGCTGGAGGTGGACAAACAGCAGGGCCATGTGGACCCTGATTCAGAGTTGGGTTTACCCTGAGGTCAAAGGGGAGTAGACCAGGAGAGGTACCGAGGGGGTTTCTAAGCTGGGGAGGGCCAGATAGAGATTTGAATGGGAATGGATGTGGAGGGTTCCATGCCCTAGGGTGGATTCTGTTGACTGTAGGGAGCAAAAGACACATCCCTCCCCTGCCCCATAATGGGCCTCTAGATCTGTGGGTTGATTAAAGGAGAATGAGCCTGATTACCTCAAGTTAAATATAACAGTTTACCTCAGCTGTCCAGGCCCACTTCTCCTTGACACAATACAGACTTGGCAGAGAATGCGTACCCATAAAAGCAATAATCTCCAGTGATGAGAGAATCCAAACCAAGAAAGCCTTTAAAGTTACAGACTAAAGATATTTGATGCCGGTTGAGTTTCATTTCCCCAGTATAGGACAAAAACGAAGACAAATGGGGACACGTAACAGAAACTATGTCACGCCTGTGGCTTGGCCCACTCCCTCCCAGGGCCATGCTGAAAACTTAGTCTCTGCTTCCAGATTCAAGGAGGCCTGGGGGTGTCCCCCATACACACCACAGTTCTTCCTTTAATCTGGGACATCCACTCACCTTGGCTTTCCCACTCACCTTATGTTTCCTGTCACTTCCCTGGTGGCACCATCATTCATGAAGGCCACCTCATCCGGCCACTGTTTCTCATGCTCATGCCTCTTGACCACACATAAGGCATCTGGGAAACCCTCTGACGCAGCCGCAAAGCAGAGCAAACGCGCATCTTAGATCCTTGGACACCTCTAGGCACTTCTCCTTCATCCCCCAACAAATTTACTTTGAGTGTTTGCCAAATGCCGGGTACTGGGGACACAAAGATGAATAAAAGCCAGGCCTAGCCCTTGAAGAGAGACTAGCTTTGTGAGGAAGGGGAGGGCTTTTACGCCCGGCTAGCCCACTTGGAACCATCTTAAAGCCTGAGGTCTGAGCATCAGCACATGAGGAAGGTCCGGAGGTGAAGGTGGGGGGTGGGGAAGGCACGCCAGGACGAGAGTACTTGCAGGGTTTGGTCTCAGCCTCACCTGCGTGAGGGCGGGTCTCCCCTTTTGATGCTGAAGAGAGCTCTGGTATCAAATCCACCTTGAACAGAGAGACAGCACCAATGACAGTAAGAATGGCAGTCAGTTACTAGGTTCTAGACCAGATCTGTCCAACAGAACTGTCTGTGAGGATGGAAATGTTCAGTATCTGTGCTGTCCAATATAGTAGCCACTAGCCACACGGAACTACTATGCACCCGGAATGTGGCTAGTGCAACTGGTGAACTGAGTTTTTAATTTTAGTTCATTTCCATAGGCGCATGGGACTAGTGGATACTGTATTGGACAGCACAGTATGAGACATTGTGCTAAGCACATTATGGGTAATATATTCACTTTAACAATAAACAATGAGATAAGCATGATTATCCTCTTCATTTGACAGATATAGAAACTGAGGCGCAGAGAGGTTAAATAATTTCTCCAAGCTGCTCAGTTGGTAAGTGTAGAGCCAAGATTCAAATCCCAGCAGACTAAGCCCAGAGGGAAGAAATGTTTCCTTCATCGTCCTTTCGTTCACTCTGTCCAGAGACACATAGGCACTGTGCCCACCGTGAGTCAAGCAAGGGGCTGCCGGATGGGACACAGACTTAGTGGGAAAAGGGTCTCTGGCCTTGAGGAGCAGGTAGCTACCCGACCCAAAGCCGTGATCACTGCCTAAGGCACATAAATGTCTAATCACTGCTGTGCCCCTGAAATTAATATACAATATTGTGTGTGCACTATAATTTAAAAATAAATTTTGAAGTTATTTTTTTAAAGATGGTCCCTCCTCGCATTGCTTGATCTCCTCAAACACCATCAAGTACAACAGAGCAGGTCTCGGCAAGGCTAGTCCAGGGGCTGATGATTCTGCACCTACGGGCCCGACAGCTCCCCGGGACCTGGCCACCGTCATTCGGCTCCCAGGAGCCTCAAGCACAGCGCCCCTCCGCCCCTGCTGCCTTTTCTGCCCTTTCTGAGAAAACACGTCTTTCAGGTCCCCTTTTCGGTTCCTTCCCGCATGTGTGTCACAAACCTACGAGGCCTCAGAAGGCTCCCTGTGGAGGGCCGGGCCCCCTGGAGCCCTACAGAAACGCATCACGGCAAGTTCTCCTTGCATTTCCAGGAGGCTCTCGGCCCCTCTCAGTTCCCAGTTCCAGTGTGTGACGACGGATTTCCTACGCTGACCTCATTCTCACTGCGCCCAGGAGTAAAGGTTCATGAACTAATCGCTGCAGCCTCAGCGTGTGAGGGCCGGTGTGGGCGAGGCTGAGCTGACAGCTACTGAGTAGGGAGCCTTCCACGGACACTGTTCAAGTCATGCTGTCGGTGCTTCATCTACTTAATTTTCGTGGTGACCCTATCAGGTAAGTGCTATCATCATCATCGTTTCCCCAGGAGAACACCGAGATTTTAAGAGGTTGAGTAAGCTGCTCAGGGTCACCCAGATAGGAAGTAGCACTGCTGAGACCCAGGTGGTCCAGCTTCTGAGCCCCAGGCTTATGAGTTGTATTCCCTGTGATGCCGAAATGCATAGTCAACCTTCTCCTAACCATCCACAGGCTCCCCAGCCTGGTCAGGATGAAGTCCAACACAGATGGACTTCAAGGCCTGACTGACCCAGCCCGGCCCTGCTTTGCAGCACTGTATCTCACTCCCCTCGTGGAACCATGTGTGCCTCTGTGCCTTTGCACATGCTGATCCCTTTGCCTGAGATGCTGTTCCCTCCATTCCTGATCAGTGGGTACCACAGCTGACCCTTCAAAGCCATCCTGGACTTCCTGTGTTTGTATGATGTGCCTGTTTTATCGCCCCAGGGCTCCCATTGGGCGAGCATCGCCTCATCGTATGTTTGTCCCCTCATGAGATAGGAAGGTCCTTGAGTGCAGGGCTTTCTCCTCTAGCCCTGAACACACACCAGGCTCGACATGTGTTGTCCAAGATGACAGAGACTGACCCTTGTCCTGCTTGCACTCCCTTCAGGCTTAGTTTAGCCTGGCCCCTCGGGGATCAAGGTACCACAGCTGGGGACAGTGCTGTTGGATCAGACAGAGGTGCCACCCTGTATCCGTTTGCTGGGGCTATCACGGCCCAGGACTACAGACTGGGTGGCTTAAACAGTTCTCACAGTTCTGAAGGCTTGAAGTCTAAGATTAGGTTGCCAGCGGGTAGGTTTTTTCTGAGGCCTTTCTCCTTGGTTTACTGTGTCTTTTGGTGTCTTCACACGGTCATCCTTCTCTGCGTGTGGCTGTGTCCTAACCTCCTCTTCTCACAAGAACGCCAGGCAGATTGGAGAGTGCCTAGCCCCAGGACATTATTTAACCTTAACCACATCTTTAAAGATTCTGTCTCCAAATACAGCCACATTCTGAGGTACTGAGGGTTAAGACTTCGACATACCAGCTTAGGGGACACGCTTTGGGCCATAACACACCCCAGTGTCCCTCCTTCCACACATAGCTAGAGCGATTAAAGATCAGGCTGGGAGCATCCATCATGGGCTTCCAGCCTAGCCTTTGCATTCCACAAATGGGGAAACTGAGGTTCATAGATGAGAAATGCCTTGCCACCAAAATCACCCAGCAAAATTAAGTCAAAATTCCTGACTGCTAGTCCAGGGTTCTTCCTGGGACCCCCACATCCATCAGTAAGCACCATTGTCGCTCTTCTGAGCACCCATCCCACCCCTCAAAGCAGAGCAGCAGGGAGGTTGGTGGGAGCCAAGAACAGACCTCCTGCTGGGAAGTCCTCTTCCTTTCCCTGTAATATGATGACGGCAGGACCAAGAGCTGTGCCTCACCCACAGCCCCAGCCTCTAGAGATGCTCCCAGCCACCTGCAGGGTTCCTGCAAGCTGCCTTGGTCACCAGACCTCGGCCTCAGAGCTCCCAGGAGGGAAAGTTGATTGAAATACCAAGCAGTTAACTGTCTTTTTTTTTTTTTTTTTCAGTCCAGAATATCAGTTAAAAAAGGCCCCTCCCCACAACTCCCTGCCACTGCTATTGCATGTGCTCTGCTCTGATTGGTCAAAGGCTTCCCAGGAGCTGAGAGCCCTGGGGCCTGAGAAGCAGCCCCGTACCCCCCCCCCCGGGTCCTATAGCCCCTTATAGTCCAGTCCTCCCCAGAGCCACACTCCTTCAACCCACAGTGTCCGAACTCGAAGCTCTTCCGCGGCCCCCATGTGTGGGAAAGCAAGTTCCTCCTCCTGGGCACAACGGTCAAAGTCCCCTGCGGACGTCCCAATTAGGAGCATGGATCTAGGGAACAAACTGATTGAATTCAGATTCTTTCTCTAACACTTTCTAGTTGTGTAATTTTAGAAAAGTTACTCGGTTTCTCTGTGCCTCAGTTTTATAATCTGTAAAATGGGGGCACTAACAAAGCCTTCCTTATAGAATTGTTGTGTATATTAAATTAGTTGATATGTGTAGTGCATGTAGAGTAGTGCCTAGAACATATTAAGCCTTATGTAAATATTTGTTAAAAACATACATACACACCTCTCTACCCAACCCAAACACAACAAGCTTTCTTTAAAAAACCCACAAGGCAGGAAAGGGTTTAGGGATGCAGGTATACTAGAAAAGACCTTGAAAAACAAGGGGAAATACCCCAGGGGGGCTGGAAGTTGGGGAGAGAGCAATTCAGGTAAAGGATGAGCAGAGTCGGGGCAGCTCCTAAGCACAGGAGTGGTAAACTAAGGGCTGGGAGTGGTTAAAACTCTGAGTTGGAGGACAGGGGGGAGGTGGCAGGTGAGCTCAGGTAGAAAGAGCAGAAGACTGAATCTTGGGGGAATGGGATGCTACAGTGAGGGGCGTGTAGACCACACTTATCAGTCAAAGACTGCACCATGCACACGCCCCTCTCTGGGCTTTCCACCCTCGCCCTGTTCCCACTCATACTGCCGTTTAAAAACCTGGTGTTTCTACCCTGACCCCTCTCAGCAGAAGGTCTGCTACAGGGTCTCTGTTCTGAAAAGAAGCACAAAGTCAAGAGGAGAGAAAGACAGCTAACGAGATGGTTCGAGTTTGGTGTGAAACAAGAATGAAACCCTGGACAAGGGGCAGCTCCAGCGGAACTTGGCCGTGGGGTGGGGCAGGGGGAGTCGGAGGGTGCTGCCCAGAAGATGGGACATGTGAGCAGAATGGTGAGATGCACCTGAGCCTTTGCTGTGAGGGAAGGTAAGGGATGTTCCGGTCAGTGAGAAGGCACCAGAGCATGAAACTGCTGACGGCGTGTCATGGCTGGGGCAAAGGGCACACAGGGGGCCGAGAGGAGAGGGACAGGGCTGCCAGGGAGGAGGTGGCCAGAGCTTGCGGGGCCCTGTGGGCAAGGCCAAGAAGTTATATCACCATCCAGGAGTTAACAGGCTCTAAAGATGGACTTTGGGGAAGGGAAGGGCATAAGTAGACCTACATTTTGGAGACAACCCTGGGGTTCTCCCAGCAGCAGAGCCTGAGACAAGAACATGGGTGGAGGTGGTTTACTTGCAAGGTGACCCCAAGAAGCAGCAGGGACAGAGCAAGAAGAGCGAGTTAGGGATTGGGAGAAGGGACAACAAGGGGTGTGCTTTTGAGCCAAGTGGGCAGCTAGAACTCAGTCTTGCTGGGGACCCTGTGAGTCACTATTAATGAACTTCATGTTGTCACTAACTCTCAGTGCCCATAACTTTCAGGGGGCATTAGCTTTCCCCTTCCCCATCACTCCTCCAGATTGTGCTTGGGCAGGGGCTGACTGGCCTGCTGTGGTTTTGAACAAGCCCTGCATGTTTAAAACAGGACGCTCACAGCATGCGTGAAAATGCTGTGCTGGAATCAGGAGGTCCAAGGGAGGTGCGTGGGGTACAGCAACATCTGTGACAAAGCCCCTGGGTCCAAGGTGCGTTAGTGAGAATTATGTTCCTTTGCAAATAAAAGAAAAACAAAAATAATAGTGGCTTAGTCAAGTTAGACTTATTTTGCCATTGCATTGAAGAAGTCCAGAAATATTGATTTATGGCTTCACTGAAGCCTTAAGAATGTGTCTTCGCCCGGAAGAATGGTGAAGGCCATTCTTCAAGCTGGGAAGGCTATTGTTCAAGCTGTGAAGGTCATTCTCTAATGGACCAAGGTGACTGTTGGAACTCCAGCCATCATATTCATGTTGCAGGTGGCAGAACAGAGAAGCACAAAGAAGAATGCACCCTGTCCAGTTTAAGGAAACTTCCCAACACTTCCATATGACACTTCTGCTAACATCTTCTTGTATAGAACTTAGGCACATGATCATTAGCTGCAAGAGAGGCTGACAGGTGTTGTCATTCAGATCACTGGCTATGTACCTAACTAAAAATTGCGATTCTTTAACTAAGAAGAGAAAGAGAATGGACCTTAAGAGACAATTAGCATCTCCAGCAACAAAGATGTAAGATGAGAACAAGGAGGTTAATTAGGAAGCAATTTCTGCAATCCAGGGAGAGATAAGAAGGCCCCAAACAAAGGGAGTGGGAGTGGAGATGAAGAAAGGACTGCATCTGTCGAATGTCTGGGTATGGGTTTGACAGGACTTGGTGAAGGATATGGAGAGGAAATGAGGGTCAGGATTCAGGGATGATGCCATTCACACAGCCAGGTAATGTATAAAATCAACAATTTCGGAAGAAAGCCAGGAGTTCCACCTCGGACATGCTATGTTTGAAAAAAGACAGCCAGAGATGTCCAGTCAGTAGATAGTTGGGTGTTCAGGTGATCAGGAGAGAAATCTTGGCCCAAGATAGCGATTCAGGGGTGTCAGGAATTGCAGCAGCACAGAGTCGTTGGGGTGGGGATGTAGAGGAAGGGAGGATAGGGAAAAGTCAGAGACAGTTACGCCTCTGGTTGACTGTATCCCTCTATTGAAGCTGTTAACAGGAAGCCCCCTTTTACAGCTATAGTCTGGGTTTCAGTAACCACATGGCTTTCAAGCCTAAGGCTGGTAATGGCTCCCATAGATTATTCATCTTAAAGTGATGCACTCTCTCTTGTTGAACTCCCTTAATCCTTCCATACTTTCATAAATAGTGCTTTCATTAAACTCTCCTTAATTTAAGGATAGATAGATAGATAGATAGATAGATAGAGTGGGAGGAAGGATGGATGGACGGACAGAGGGACAGATGGAAAATATATAGCTAGCAGAGGAAGATGAGCTCAGAGGGAAATTGAGAAGGGATAGTGGGGGGGGTGCAGGGGCAGAACCAAGAGTCAAGGGAGAAGTGAGCTCAGTGTCAAATGTGACCCCCCACATTAGTTAAAATGAAGACTGTGACTCATTTATTGGATTTGCCACAAGAAGGTCACCGATGACCTCAACAAGCACAGTTCCACGTTGTGGGAGAAGCCAGACTGCAACGATTGGAACTGCAGCAATGAGTGGGAGATGAAGAAGTGGGAACAACGGCTTTCTCCCTCATCTCCACCTAAAAAGCCTGGCTCACATGTCACCTCCTCCTCAAACTTTCACTGCCGCTCTTTTCTTCCTCTCTGCTCCCTGAGCATCCAGTGAGCCATCTGCCACAAATGAATGGCTGAGCTCCCAGAGTAGGGGTCCATAACCCTGGATCTACTCAATGTTACAGAAAGAGCACTGGACTTGAAGTCTAGAAACACGGGCTCAAACCCTGAAAAATCATTCAGCCCACCCATCCAAGGTCCTACAAAGGAAGTCCGTCTCCTCTGACTTGGCCAGGAACACGCCCTGGGGCCCTGCTCACTGCCCACTGCCCCACACCATGGAAGGGTGCCCCTCCAGCTGCCATCCAGCTGTGGTCCTCTTCCGTGGTCAGCATCCTGTAAAGAACCACAGCCTGCCCTGCTACTGCCCTCATCTTCTTCCTTGACCATGAAAAAATGTAGTAGCCCCTGATGATCATGGACATCCCCCTTTCCCACCATCCCCAGGACTGGTCAAGGTCAAAGGCAATCTGTTACCTGTGGTTCCATTAAGAACAGGATATTGACCATTTTACCCATGAGGTTTTACTGCCCTCTCTGAATTGAACTCTAGAAACCAGAGAACTCAGGGACTTTTGTACCATTTTATATCCAATCACAGGTTTCATAAGACTCTCCCTCAGCATTAGAAGAGCCAGGGGAACTATTTTCAAAGGCAGATGCCTTGGCCCCTTCCCAGACCCATGGGCTCAGAATTTCCCAGGGGTCTTCCAGACAGGTCTGTTCCTCAGAAGGGTGGTTCTGTTGAGGAGCCAGAGCTGGGAATCACCAAATCTAAAATTAATCACAGGAAATGAATACTGAGCTAGACCTACTAGGTGTCAAACAGTGTCACTGTGGTTAACCTTACCACAGCCCAAGAGTGTGGGCTTTCTCTGCTCCACTCTGTGATGAGGAAGGAGAAACTCTACGAGGTCAAGGGGCTTCCCAAGCCACCCAGCTGATAAGAGGCAGAACCAGGGATGGAACTGGGGTCTTTTTTATTTCAATGCCCAGCCTCACCCATACCCCTCCATGTGCACCTTCTGTGTGAGAGGCCTGTGCTAACAGACCCTAAGGAAGGAGCGGACACCTGAATGAGGGTGGCTGACACATGGACAGTTAACTCTAATGCAAAGTTGCCTGAGAAGGGTAAACAGAGGCTCCAAGGGCTTTGAGGGTCCAGCAACAATGTGGTGGGGACACTGGGAGGAACCAAAAAAAAAAAGCTTCTGGGAAGAGGTAATGGTTGAGCTGGGTCTTGAATGATGCCATGGCTGTTTACACATGTCATGCAACATGCCGAGCACTGAGCTTGGTCCAGGGGATAGAAAGATAAACGAGACGTGGTCCCTGCCCTCAGGAGGTTGGGAGTCCAGCCATCAACTTTCTCTGCACCTCCTGTGTCCTGTGTAGGCCCTCTTCCTCCTCCTTCCCCTTCTTCGCCTGCCTCATTTTTCTGCTTCTTCAGTCCTGCAGAGCACCTTCACAGTGAGCCAGGCTTCTTAGTCACCCAGGAAATGGGGTGCTTCAGGTTCAGAGCTCAGGGAGCAGAGAAGCACAAGGGCCCCACCCAGGCCAGGGGGGTAAAGGTGGGGGACCAGGAGGCGAGCGCCAGAGCCACAGAGTGAGTCATAGCGCACACACACCTGAGAAATGGGCATAATAAGACCCACTTCCCTGGGAAGTTGGGGAGAGAGATGAGATAGGAAGAAAAAGAGCTTTGAGCTCCTCAGAAAAAAGAGACCATAAACAGATCCAGGGTATTATTATCACGGTCATTACCTGCCTCAATTAAAGGGGCACGCATCTGACCGTGTGAGGGTTCGTTAACGAGTCCTGCAACCCACACATGGTTGTATTTTTAATATAATTTCATTTTTATTATTAAAAGCTAAGCTCATGAAATACTCCTCGGGTCATTCTGATGTGTTAATACTCCCCTTCAGGCTGGGCGGGGTCTCTACCCTCCTACACGGCTAGGAAAAGATCCAGCCTAAACTTCCCAGCTCCATGGCGACCGAACTCTCCAGTCCTGGGTCCTCCCGACAGGGGGCTGCCATCATCTCTTGGCCCCTGATCCCACTGTCCAAATCCCCCATCCCCTTGGCCCTTCATACCTTTTTTCGCTTCATGTCTCTACCTATACCTGCCTTATCTATCCATCAATCAAGGGCAAGGAGAATTGAGTGAAGCCCTTCTGGGTGCCAGGCATTGGGGAAACAAAGATCAGTTAGACACAGTCTTTGCCTTCCAGCAGACAAGTGCACCAGGCCATTTCGTTCATTCGCCAACTCACTCTGAGCACCGCACGGTGTTCTGGGCTTGGTGCCGGTAGTCAGAGCGGGGAGGTGAATAGCACATATCTCCGCCCACAGGAAACACACCTGTGAGGGGAGACTGGCCACCCCCCAACAACTGCAGGAATACACACTAGTGAGTTTTATAATCAAGAAATGCCCCCAAGTGCCGGGGAGAAGGCAGGAAGAACTCAGTCTGCCTTACAGCTGGGCTGGGCGCGAGCGTTATGTCTACCTCTAGGGAAGGTTCCCTTGGGAAACAAGACCTGAGCTGAGCCTCGGCGTGCTGAGGGAAGGAAGGGTGTTGCAGGCAGAGGGAACAGCGCGAGCAAAGTGTTGAGAGAAAGAAATGGGTGTGCTCGGGGCATGGAGAGGGCTCCAATGTGGCTGGGGTGATGGCCAGTTGGAGAAGGGGCAGAAAGGAGGCTGGTGAGGAGTGAGGGGTGGGTGGTGCAGGGCCTCACATGCCATGACAGCAATAACAGGTGTTTACAGATGCAGCCCTGAGCCTGGCCAGGCTGAAGACACAAGGCTGCCCAGCTAGTAAGAGGACAAGTAGGCTCAAAGGGCCCTGGCTCTTGAGACAAAAGTAAGAGGTTTGACTGAGGACAGGAGTGGGGCATTTAGGTGGGGGGAAGAGGAGCCGCAGGTTCCTTGGGGTAACTCAGGGGTGGGGCAGAATAGGGCATGGGCCACTTGAAAGGGGCTATGGGAGGAAGAAGGTCCAACTGATGCGCGGAGGGCCTCGGGGAGCCGGGAGGGTTCCCGTGGAGAGCCTTGGCCTCCTCCACGAGCACAGATTGCCAGCACAAAGGGGCAGAGCCGGACACAACATTATGGATACCTCTGGTGAGTAGGGCGTTCTTTTCTAGATAACTCACCAGGCTGCCACGTTTTTACCCCACGCTACCCGCACCTTAATTCAAGTCAATAGCATCTCTTGCTTAGACTGCTCAGGTGAAGTCCAAAATCCTTACCATGGCCCAGAAGGTCCTGTGTGGCCTCTTCCTGGCTTCCCCCACCCACCTGTTCACTCACCCCTCCCTCTACCCCAGTCCCCCACCCTGGACTTTCACCACACAGGACTTCTTCAAGTGTCTTACAAGAGCCAGGCTCTTTATGTCCCCAGATCTTCATGCTTAAAACACTTCTTGCCATTCCTCCCACCCCGTCCGATTTCCAGGTTGACCCCTTGTCCTTTAGGGTCCAGGCTCACTGACCCTCATCCCACCCGCTGCCTGTTCCACACCCCCATGACACTCCATTCTGTTTCTGGCCAGTACTCTTGTAATATTTGTTCATTATCTGGCTTCTGCACAACTTTATAAACCAGAATTTGTCACGGCTCTGCTCCCCAAGGCTGGGACAGTGCCTGGTGCAGCACGAGCAGGGTTCGTGAAGTCTTTTGGGGGCAAACGAATGAATAAACAATAGAACAAATGAACAAATGAATGTGTGTGCAAGGCCTGAGCTGTTCTTTAGGTTGTGCCGTTCTTTCTGCCCCAACCAACCTCCTCTCTTCTGACTCCCAAGCCCCCCAATTTTCCCACTTGCCCCGAGAAGTCCTCCCGGTAACAGAAGGGACACTCCTGTGAATGGCCTCCACTGGCTGTCATCCGAACATCATGATGCTTCAGCACACCCTCTGTGGCTCATGCTGACACCATCCTCCGGGTGTATAAATCTTGCCTCCCCTGCTAGAAGACAGCTCAGCAAGCCTGACCCTGTTAGACACAAAAATGAGCTCAGGATAAGGGAGGTGAGGGGGGTCACATGCCTGAAATCGAGCTCAGCCCCCAGAAGGGATTGAGTCACTGTGAAGGATTTCGAACATGACATAGCCTCATACAAATGTAGTCTGGCTTCCTTTCCTTTCCTGCATTGATTGAATCTTCTCTACCCCTAAGAGTCTAAGTTAGGTGGTACAAGGGAAGGAAATTGCTCTTCAGCCCTGATCCTTTCGTGCTACCAGTTTTCAGTCTAGTTACAATGGAAGACCTGATCGTAAGTAATTACCACGTAAGACTATCAGCTAAGTGCCCAAGAGACACCCACCTTCAGAATTCCATTTCTTTATCTTTGAACCATCCCAAAGTCTGGCCCCACGCCTGTGAGGCACCTGGGTGCTCAGGTCCCTTTCTCAATGGGTGGTGTTCTCTTTCACTGCACCATCCCTATTGGATCTCCTGTTTCCATCTTTCCTTTAACCTTCTCCAGTGGGGTGTGTGCATATGTGTGTGTGTTACAGTGAGTTTGCCCCGGAAAAAAGCACATGTTACTAAACCCATCCATGAGTTGTCTGCACAAAATGTCCCCCAGGACAGCTGTTGTTGATGAGTCGTTTGTGAGTGCCAGAATTCAACAGCAAGCTCACCCAACTGGGCAACATGGCCAAATGGTCATGGGAAGCATCCATGATGCTAGGGCCTGGACTGCAAAGGTCCCAGGGGATCCCTCAGCACACTTTCCAGACCCTTTCAATGCTAACGTGGTTTGGGTATCCATAAAGAGATAGCTGGCACCATAGGAAAATAGGCGAGTTGGGTAAGGTGACTCTCTTGGCACTTTTCAGGGATTGAGACACGAGAGTTGCCAAAGATTCTCAAATTCTACTGCCCCACCTTGAGCCACCTGGGTGACGAAATATTCTGAGGAGTCAGAATCTCCTACACTGATGAGCTGAGCTGCAACCCTGTACCCCAGCCTAAGGACGAGGCAGACTTGCAATGCCCCTACCAGCATTTCACAGACTAGAGCACAGCAGCTCTGCTTGAATGCCGCCAGCCATCAGGAGAAATGACTTCACCTATTAGCTGGCAGATGGATGCCAGGTGGAAGCGAAGTGTTGAAATAAAAGTTGAGGCACCCCCACCCCAGAGCGTGATGAAACACTTGGAAGAGGCCCTCGCTGGCGCCTGGCGCATGCATGAGAGAGCAGGAGAGGTGGGAACTGAAGATGGGGACACCCAGTTGCAAGGTCTTGACTTGAACTTGAGTGTGCCACCCCTGATGGCAGAGAGGCAGAGGTTTGGGTGGGAAGGGAATTTCAGAAGATTAGTGCAGCCACACGGGAGAAAGCTTGTTTAAGGCAGGATTTGGCAAAGAGATTCAGCCTTTGGTGCCTTAGAGAGAGTCTTTGTTTTCTGGTTGAGTCTTCCCACCTGAGCCCAGGAGTCCTAATAATTCCCTGTGACTTCATGGCTAAAAAATGCAGAAAGAGAGGTCTGGTCACAGAATGGAGACAGAGAGAAGAAAAAGGAAGGGAGAAAGGAAGGGGAGAGGGAGAAGAAGAAACAAAAAGAATGAAATCTTTGAGATTGTGTCTGTAATATTACTGATCTGAAATATTCAGAGATTCCAGCAGATTGAAAAAATTCTTCCTAAGAAATGGAATGCTGTGTGCTAATACATGCACAAGTACGTATATAACTGTGTTTATGTGCTCCAGTTGTGTGTGTGTGTGTGTTCACGCGCATGTGTGAGTGAGAATGGGCACGTTTCATGCTGGGTGAGAGTGTATGAAGGATGTGGCTTGTGAGCTTGTGAGCATGGATGCACTTGTGTGTATGCACACGTATGTGCCTATTTGTGTGTGTATGTCTGTGCAGCACCCCAGAAAGAAAATAACCCTGAAACCAGCCTCAGAAAAGGTGGGATCTTACCCTGACTGGCCACGTGCCAGCTGTGTGACCTTGAGCAAGTCATAACACCACACTGGGTCTCAGTTTCCCCCGACATCCCAGTTCCTAGAGCACCGACTTTCAACCGGTGTGCCACAGGAATTTTTAATACATGCAGTACCTGACAAATAGGCAGGGACATGGACCTCTTTTCCCTTCAGTTCTCAAATTAAAAAATGACAACAGCCAACACAATAATAGCCATCTGGTGTGAATGAATCAAAATTACACCCATTTTTTGTTAGATTGGGAAAAAATATATTTTTTGGTGTGCCCCAGAAATGTAGTAAATGGTTTATGTGTGCCATGAGACAAAAAAGGTTGAAAATCACTATCCTAGGCCAATGCCTAGCATGTAATAATCACTAATAAATATTTATGAAGTGAGCGATTGTTATTTGGAGAAAATCCTGCCTACTTCTTAGGTTTGAGGAGACGACAGAATGAGAAACTATATGCAACTCTCTTAGCTTCTCGGTGATGGACACCTAATAGAAACCCAATAATTGTTAGCTCTTCCTCTTCCCAATTTCAGGGTTTGCTTTTTTTTTTTCCCCTTTGGTAGGAGGAGGTCAGTGCAGGAAGTGATGCCTCTTGCAGTCTCCTTCCTAGGGCTGAGTGGGTGCTATGGACCATATTCTTGAGCCAATTTCCAAGGGCTTTTGGGTTCCCACTCTGTTAGTTATTAGCCAGGCCCCTTGTTCCTACTCTTAGTCAAAGATTGATAGCAATTCATTTGCAAGAATTAAATGCAAGATTGAATTTTAATGAGTCAGAAATTTGAGGTCCACTTTTTTTTCAGCAACCTTTGGGGCAGAAAGCCTAGTGAGTGAGCTGGTAGCCTGACCCTCCGTCCGGCAGTCGACTTGCGGGTTGCAAAGTTGCAAGATAGGAATTATTACCCTCATTATGCATTGAAGGAATGAGAGCTTGGAGAGGTCAAGCCACCGGTCCAGGGTCGCTCTACTTGCCCCAGGACAGCAGAGTTGCCTCCAAGTCCAACAAGGTGATCTTCAGAAGCTTCAGGAAGGTAAAAATCTCCTCACTCAGGCAGATGGAGGTGAGGTCTCTTAAACGCTGAATCCACAAACATCTCGAAATCTCTGACCAGTCAGCCCTGGCGGAGTATTGGCAGATGGAGCCAAGGCTGTGTGGCAATCAGAAAACGAGTCAGGTGGGACTGGAACGGTGCCTCTGAGGTATTTCACAAACACGGGAACAAACACATTCGGTGTTGCAATCCCGGCCACTGGGAGCTGCCGCGCTGGCTGTTTTCTGAGAACGGTGGGTGAGGAGTGTGAGGGCCAAGGTGGACAGCCATCTTGAAGACTGTCCTCCCCCCCAAGCCCCTCACAGTCACAGCCAGGTACACTCACTCCTCCAAATGTGCCAGGAGCTACTGCAGGCACCTTAGAGAGGCACCCAACGCCCTTCGCCGTCCAGAAGTACCTTGTTTTCACATCTTCTCCCGCTACTGCCTTTGACAGACACTATGGCCCAGGCTAACCTGGATCCCTAGCTTCCGACTGGATCCCACAGGTACCTTCTTCCTCACCACCTCCACGCCCAGGCGGTTGGCTATCCCCTGCTCTCACAAGGACTGTTCCTCCCGTAGCCCTAAAAACAAAAGTTAATTAAGACCAACGCCCTCTGGGGTAATTAATACAATTGGTATGAGCTGCCCCCTCAACTCAGAGCTTTGTGCTCTGAGTTGAGCTTTGGTCACATTCCACTTATTTTTCCCAATGAATCTCTTGAGCACACATCTACAGGAAAAGCAGAGAGCCCAGCATCTCCCCGGAGGTTTCACTGCTTCCCAGCAAATTGTCCCGAAGCCCTGGGGACAGACCGAGTGAAAACAAAGTGAGTCCTCGGACGCACCAGGCTCGAGGAACTGGGGTCCGCTGAGTATGCAGCTGGCACAGCTGCTCTCTGCCACGGATTCTCACGACCACAGAGTGCCACTGTGCAGCCCGAGCACGAGGAGAACAGACGGACAGCTGTCGGGGGGGAGGGGCGTTGGGCGGAACGGTGGAGGGATTAAGCAAAAAAGAAAAACCTCACAGACGCAACAGTATGGTGGTTAACAGAGGGAAAGGGGCTGGGAGGAGGGAGAAGAGGGTAAGGGGGGGGATAAAGAGTGACGACATCAGGCTTCACTTCGGAGGCTGAACACAGAGTACCGTGTATAAAGATGCATTCTGGAGCTACACACCTGAAACCTAGATAAGTGTATTGATCAATGTCACCCCAATCAATTCAAGAGAGATTTTTTAAACTGTGCCTATACAATCACTTGGATACATAAAATGCCAAAGCCAAGTCCCTGACCCACAGCCAGGCCCCACTGTAGAGTTCTTGAAGGATCATTTTCCTGATTCACTTCCTCACACTCAGCTGCGTCCCAGGGTGCAAGAAAGCATCGGGAACGCTACCTGAGAACTGATTCTCCTTTCCCAGCTCCCCAGGCCTCTCCTCCCTGCCCCTGACCACCCCGTGGAACACCCTCTCTCCTTGAAGCAACCAGGAGAAGTAACATTTTTATACCCTCCTCTCAAGCACCTGAGGGCTTCCTGCTCCACACCTGCCCTTCTCAGGGAGGCTGGCCTTGGTGCCTGTCCCCTGATGTCAACCATGACTTCCTCACTAACAATGGGAGCAAAAGCCCAAGTTCAATTTCTGGCAGGGCACCTCCCGTTAGGATACCTGTGGTGTTTGTGGTACGTTTCAGAGCCACGGAGCTGTTCCCAGGCATAGGCAGAAAACAGTAATTATATTTGGGAAGGGCCTCCTGTCTGCCAGGCCCGTTGACACATATGATCCCGTTTCATCCCAAAGACACTGAGAGGGACGTGACATGAGATGCCTCGTACAGAGGAGGAAAGTGTGGTCAGAGAACTGAGGGACCCAGGGCTGCAGGACTCTGAGACACTCGTGCTCCTCTTCCTGCCCCAGCAAGAGGCACAGCTGCCCCACCCCACCCCCAAGAGTTTGCTACAAGTGAAGTCCAACTGAAAGAGGTAATAGAATCATGAAGGGGTTGCCTAAGGGGCTGGGTGGGGCAAAGGAGGGGCTGTTACCTGGGAAGATAAGGAAGAAATGGGTTCATTTTGCTCCTAGAATTCAGCATAGCAAATAGTATGTGATATCTATATCTATCTATATCTATATCTATATCTATATCTATAGATATATGTGTTGCAAATGATTGTATGGATACTTCCCCTGGACACTGCGTACCTGATCTGTGCCCAGCCCTGGGGCAGACCAGCGGAGCACAAGGGCTGATTCCAGCACAAAAGCTCATTTCTGAGCTTACCATGATGGAGAAGACTTGTTTCTCAATTATTCTAATTCAAGTAGAAAAAAGCATGATATCAGAAAAACTAGAGAAAGGGTGAGAAGGAAGCCCAGGGGAAGAAAATGCTAACTTTCATCTGCAAAAGCTCAGGAAGTCTTCCTGGAGGAGGGAGCATTTTAGCTGGGCTTTGGACGGTACATAACAGTGACAACAACTATAATCCACTAACTTCTGTTGACAACTTGCTATTATTCCCAGTATGCAGATGAAGACCCTGAGATACAGTAATGACAGACCAGTAATGGTCGAAGGAGGGACCGAATCCCAGGTGTATCTGGAATTTATCCCTAGGGAGAGGTGAGGCTGGGACAGAGAAGGAGAAAGAGGCATGCCCCCCTGGTGGCAGGACTCCTCTGCAGCACACTTCCCACGCGGAGGCAGGAGCGAGTGTGCTGGGACAGGAGGAGGGCAAAGCCTGTCTCTGTCTGAGAGGCACAGTCTCCCTGCCCACCAGTAACCAGCAGCAAACTCTAACAAATGGATGAGACACTCCTTACTTGCAGAAGAACTGGGGTGGCTTGCTCCAAACTTCCCCAAGCATGGCATTGGCAAGGCAAGAAAACAAACAAAAGGGCTTACCTCCCCACTAACAACAGCTTTCACTTACTATGGGCAAAGCATATGCTAGGCGTTTGCAAACATTATCTCATTTTCATTTTCGAGGACACACTTTAGTAATTATAGATAATGTCCATTGATGGCAAATCATGTCCCAGACATTGCTCTGGATGCTTCTACATGTTTAAACTCATTGGACGCTCACAACAACTCTAAACAATAAGTATGATTGCTATTATCCCCTATTCACAGAAGAGGAATCTGAGGCATGGGGCAATTAAGTGTTTATCCAGGTAACAATAGGGGGTACAAGGAAGAACCAGGATTTGAACTCAGGCAGTCTGGCTCCGGAACTCCTGCCATTCACCACTACCAATTCTGCCCTATAAGGTAGGCATTACTAGCAGCATTAAATAAATGAAGAGGCAGAGATCAAGAAAGATGATATGACTCATTAGTTTTTTGGTGGCAAAACCAACATTTGAACCCCACAGCCACACTCTTAACCACTTGACAAAGCAGCCCTCGTCCTGACACTGACGTGATGCCGTGTTCTCATCTCTTCTCTTTACACCTGTTTCATCACCTGGAAGAGGAGAAGAAAAAGCCTGGTCCTCTCAGACGTCCCAGGTCAGGGTGGAAAGTCCTCCTGTCCCAGGCTATCACTTGAGAAGGAAAGCAGTCGGTTCCTTTCTGGCAGGCTAACCGCAGCTACCCCTTAACAGTTTCTTATTTGCACGAGGATAACTCAGAGCTCCTGCCACCTCTCCCGGTCCACCCCTGGGGCAGTCTCCAATATGGCCACCGACAGCTTCTTCCGTCTCCGCACATGCATCCTGCTCCTCACAGCAAGAGGCGGAGCCTATTTTCCTTCCCCTCGAATCTGGTTTGGCCTTGTGACTTGCTTGGCACAAGCAAATGCAATAGAAATGATGTCCTAGGACCCCTGGACCTGGCCTTAAGGGTTTGGAGAGCTCCGTCGCCTGCTTCTTGGAAGCCAACGGCTGGGCTGTAGCGACGCTCAGGTTCCACGAGCATCACTACATGAATGATGACGAACCACACGAAAAGAGAGGGCCCAGGGATGAGAAGCCATCGCGATGGTCCAGCCCTGGTGAGATGCCAGGTGAGTGCAGCGATGTGACTAACCTCAGCTACACCATATGGAGGAGAAAATTGCCCACCTATGGGAGAAATAATAACTCATTGTTTTAACCCAAACACTTTGGAGTGATCTGTTACCCAGTCATTGAAAGAATCCCATCTCTCCCACTGTATCTTTTCTTACCACAAAAGATCGCTGCCTAGCTCGAAAGTGTCCATGTCCACCGATTATGGCATTTAGGTGCAGGCTTGACTAACAGGCGACTTCCGACCTCAGGCAAAGGGCAGTAACGTGGCCTCATTCACTGAGAGTGGGCGCCTGGCGGCTCCAGGAAGAGAGATCCAGAGATAAGTAAGACACTGTCTGTGCCTTCAGGAAGTCATGTTTGGGGACAAGCCGGGTCCCTCTCGTCACAACGCAGAGTGATGGGGTGAATTCCTCCATTCACTCCACCTCTCTTAGGTGCCTCCTGCCTGCCAGGAACTCTGCTACTCACTGGTGCTCTTAATCAACCAACAGAGAAACGAGCCAAGCCCTCATCAGCTGCATTTCGAGGGGATTTCATTCCAGTAATGGCAGAGGCACAAGTGAAGCCCTGGGGGGCTCAGTGGTGGTCTTGGGATGTGACCTAACACTTCTGTCCTTGACTTTCCTCATCGACAAAATGGGTTTCAAAATTATACCTACACCATAGAATTTGGAGAGGTTAAATGAATTAATATCTGTCAAGCACATAAAATAGTTCATTACACTTATTTAAATGTTAATCCTTATTTTTTTAAATGAACTTGTGTTATTGTTCAGTTAATTGCCAAGTGTTAGGAAAATTCACTATTACTATTAAAAAGCAGAAAGTTTGGCACCTACAATTTAGGAATTGCTGCTACTCTCGTAAGTGTTTAGATTTTATTTGCAGGTTAACCGAAAGAGGAGGCTTGCACTTAAGCTAATGATTAGCATGACGCAACATTTTAAACTAGAATATTTAAAACCACCCTAAAGACATGCCTCTTAGCTGATGTTATAATTGTGTCATATTACTTAGGTTCAAGTTCTACCTTCAAAGAGTTGTCAGAGTAACATGCATTGAAGAGACGTTGGAACACGGGCCATCTCTTGCTGACGAGTGCCCATCATAATTTAACTGTCTTTGGTCTGACTCTAAAGAACTCTTGATTGTTGAAAAACCTTTTGCTGCTGTCGAAACAAAATAGCTAGTTTTCCTTCTTGTTCCTCAGCTTTCTGCACATCTCCCTCCCACTCCTGAAACAAAGTCAGAAACTGCTGAGAATATTCTTGGTTAAGCTTCTGCCTTTGATCTTGTTGGGTTTTCCAAATATGTTCAATATTCTGGTTACTGGTTTTGAAAGAAGCCTTGGTGTACCTGGCTCGTCTTTTCCCCTTTGCTGGAAGAGCGCTGCTAACGTCAGCTCCAAATTTTTCCAGCATGTTCTGTACTTCACTCCCCCTATCTTCAGCTCCTCCTGCAGAAGTCCCTTCTTCCCAAGCTCATCAGTTACTAGAGTCTTTGCATCAATATCGTCCTCCTCTGAACCACTCAGATCTTTTTCATCTTCTTTCTCAAAGTCATAGGCTCTTACAACCTGATCCTCCACTGATGTCTTCCCGGAATTCCCCGTATGTTTTCTTCTGTTTAGATGTTTCCTGACAGAGGTATCTGTGATGCTCCTCTCAGTCTTTGTGAAATGAATTTTAAAAGTAAAAAATAAAATAAAATAAAATAACATGATTAGCCCAAGCTCGCTGAACTAGGTGGGTGTCAGTGGAACCGACCTCCAACCCTGTGCTCTTCGCACACTCTTCTATTCTGCTTCTCAACTAGATGAGTGCTTCGATTTCCAGTGTGCCCTCACTGTAGGCATACCCACCCTGGAGAGACCCTTACAGGTCCCCTGGTCAAAGCATTGAGCAGAAAAGACTCCCAAGGTTCGAATCTCAGGCTCCCTGTGGGTCATGGGTGGTGGGGGATGGTTGGGAAGACTCAGGGCGAGACTAATTTATAAATGCACATGCCAGAAATCACACCCACGCCCCGGGTGTGTTGAGTAGGACTTCGGGGGTCCAAATGCACCATCCTGAAGATAGGGATTGCCTCAGACTGTGAGTTCTTCCCAAGTTGCCAAGCCTCCTACTGTCTGGCCACCCTGCAGTCTGCCTTCATGACCCTCCCCTGATGGCACTTGGTCTATCCAGGGCAGGGAGTGCCCGGGCTCTTTGCAGCCAGCGTTGGAAAGCAGCACCACCTTCCATCGGCGTGGAAAGCAAGGATGACGGGAAGCCTGCAGCCTCATTTACAGCCTGGCCGCCTTCCACACACCAGCAGTGACACAACTCCCTCCTCCGACAGGCACTTTCCAATCTGCACTGAGATCTGTTGGATTCGGAACCAGTTTCCATCCCCGCCGTGCACAGGCAGCTGTGGGGGGGGGGGGGGGTGGATGTAGCTCTCTCCACCCCCCAAGATCTGGGAAGACACAGCTCGTCCCCTCAGCAGCCAGAAGCCCAGCCGAGCACAGTAGGGCTGCTGCTAGGGGCGTGAGGGACCAAGTGGGAAGTGGCCCAACAATCAGGACCGTGGAAAGCCACAGCAGGCAGAGGAGCACGCTCATCTGTCCCGCTGATGGAATTGTCCCAAAAGGAAAGCTTTAACTTGTTTTAGGAACTAGTCACGGCCTGGCTTGGGCATGCTGCCCGTGTGTTACGAGAACAGTCTCTGGGAAATGTGGAATAGAGTTATTGCCAAGCAGATCGGAGCCCTGGGGCGTGATAGTCAGTGGCCCCTGGTGCTCAGCCAGCCCCTAATTCCTCAGGACCCTCCTGACCATGGCCAGCGCCAAACAAGCTGACCCGTGGCGCTCAGCCACTCTGCGGGTCCTGAGTCCCGAGAGTCAGGAGCTGGGGCAAGAGGTACAATGACAAGGCCTCTGCCCTCAGGGACTTCTCCGTCTGGAGCCCACAAATAATTATGACACAACACGACAGAGGCTGCAACCTGCACCGGTCCCGGGAGCCCAGGGAAAGGAGTGATGATGCGTCCTGTCTGGGCAGCCCCAGGAGGATTCAGAAGAGGTGAACTGTGAGCCAGGCTTTGCAGGTAAGCTCTGTTCAGCCACGGCTGGGCAGGAGGAGAGAGCCGGATGTGGGTGGATTCCAGCAGGTCTCCATTCCCACCCCCTTCACCAGCCTCCCCCCCCACACCCTGCTGCTTCCCGCCAAATGTCAGCTCAAAGAATCATTTTCTGGTTTCAACCAACTCCTAACTCAACATCTCTTCTCAACTCATGAACCTGCAGCCTCTTCATGAACCAACCAGAAGACCTTTACAGAGGCCCGAAGAGCAGCTTAGAGCAGCTTAGAGCAGCTAAAGCCCTGAGAGACATCCCAGCTCGTGCGAGGCTCCAAGAAGAGAGCCGGCGTTCCTGTCCTCGACTGGATGCCAAACTGGATGGTCATATTTGGAAGTTCGTAGAAAATTAAGGATAAATTAGGGAGGAAGAGATCATTCGTTCTCTGTGAGAATGCCAGTTGAAAATGTTCTTGGGCTCTTTCAAGTGTGAGCAGGTGTTTGAACCCAGGGACGCTCTAAGCCCCTGGGAATAGAAGTTCGTGTTTTCTGTGTCCTCGTAGTCCCCCCTCCCTTTCCCCACCCTCACGCTTAACTTCTTAGCAAGACAGCTACAGTTTTAGGGCAGAATGTCCTTGCTATGGTCTGAAGGTGTGTGTTCCCCCCACATTCATATGTTGGGGTCCTGATTCCCAGAGATCATGTTAATAGGAGGTGGGCATGTGGGTGGTGCTTGGGTCGAGAGGGTATAGCTCCCATGAAAGGGATTAGTGCCCTTGTAGAAGAGGCTCCCAGGAGATTCCCAGCCCCTTGCACCAAGTGAGGACACAGCAAGAAGGCACTGAACTTGAACCAGAAAGAGGGCCCTCCACAGCCAGCCACCTCACCAAATCTGCCAGCACTGAGATCTTGGACTTCCCAGCCCCCAGAACTGTAAGAAATGAATTTCCATTGTTTATAAGCTACCCAGTCTGTGGCATTTTCTTCCAGCAGCCCAAAGGGACCAAAGCGGTACGCAAACAAGCTGCATCTCCCCTGGACAATCCAGAAGGCTCCCCAAGCTGGGCCTAGGGAGGCACCTAAGGGATTGGAATCAGGAGGCTAAATACATATCTGCAGAAGGTAAAGAGGCAGGACAGCAGGCAACGAGAGAGAGGGGAGGGAGGAAGGGTGGTTATTTGGGGGGCACTTACTGTGTGCCTGGCTCCAAGCTAGCCACATACATTAGTCAATACTGTTATATTATACTTCTGCTTCCAAACATCCTGCAAGAAAGGTTTCATCGACTCTTACAGGTAAGAACCTGGGGCTCAGAGAATTTAAGTAACTTGCCAAAGGTCAGAGCCCTAGTAAACAGGGATTCAATCCAATATCTGAAGACTCGAGAGCCAGTGCTTCTTCTGGATGGCCTGGATAAAAATAATTTTCATCTGCCAAGAACCTGCTACTTGCCACATCTAGGAAGGCCCTTAGTACACACGGGATCCCACTGAGCAGATTCCCCTGGCACAGCAGCTCCTGCCCAGGTGCTTCCCCTGCCCAGGAGGCGGTAGCCAGGTGGCTGTATCATTTAGCATCCAAACCAGAGCCATTCTGAAGGCAATGGGACAGTCTCATGTGGTCACCCTAGTTGTGCTCACACTAGTTGTAGCCCATCTGCCAACCACCCACCCATCCATCCCCCTGAGCAAATATGTCTGAAGAGGCTTAAATCCAGTTCTCCTGCATGTTCCTCGAGTCTCTCCAACAAGGGGACATCTAGCCATTCCATGCCTTTGGGGACACTGACCACACAGTCCACTGAGGAATATAAAAGAAGTTAAAGCAATGTGTTTGATCATTTAGCTTTTTTTAACGAAACGAATACTACCCCATTCAACGATGCTCCATGTGTCTTGAAAACACGTTCTTTCTTGCTTTCTTGAGGCTTAAAAATATCCTTTCTTTGGATGACATGATGGTTATAACAATTATAATGCCTCCAATGGATAAAAGTCATAGTTGGCAACCTTATGATATCGGCTTGCTTGTTTTAACCATGTTTTTACAGTTTTTACATGTATGGTTCAGTGGTGTTAAGTACAATCACGTTGTTCTGCAACCATCACCACCATCGGTCTCCAGAGCTGCTTCCTCCTCCTGCACCGAGACTCCGAACCCATTTGACACGGATCCGCACCCACCCCCTCCCCTGGCACCTGGCATCCTCCGTTCTACTTACTGTCACGGTGAGTTCGCCCGTTCCAGGCACCTTGTCTGAGTGGAATCGTACAGTACTCATCCTTTTGAATCTGGCTTATTTCACTTGACATCAGTCTCTCAAGATTCATTCATCTTGTCGCAGGGTATAGTTTCTTTCCTTTTGGGGGCTGAGTAATAGTTCATTGTATGCATAGGTCACATTTTGTTTATTATTCATCCATCCAGGGTGATTGGCTCAACTTTGCAGGTCAGCATAATCCAAAGGCCTGGGGCCAGTTGTCCAGCCCGTGCACATACTTAAGTGACAGGGCACTTGCTCCCCACCCTCCCTGAGACTCCTTTTTGTTTGAAAAACAAATCAATAGAACTTCTAGAAATTTTTAAAAAGTAGTAATTAAAATTAGAAATCCAATGGATTTCTGAAACAATATATTAACACACCTGAAGGAAAAATTAATGAAAACACATCTAAAAAATTATCCGCGCTTTCCTACAGAGAGAAAAAAAAAATGCACGGTGGGCAGAATGAGGGGGCTTCACGAGTGTCTGGCTGGGTGGCTGGAAGAGAAAATTTGAATTTAATGTGTCAATTGCTTGCTCAGCCCCCAGTAGCTCCCCTGCCTCTTAGGGGAAATTTCAACGTCCCTGCCATGGCCTACAAAGTCAAACAAGGCCTGACTCCTAACCACTGCCCCCTCCTGTCTGCCTGTTCCAGAATGTGTCCAGCACACCCCCACACCAGCGCTTCATCCAGCAGAATTATTCCCCTCGAGCCCTGCATGTCTTACGACCTTGCTCCACTCAGATTTCTGCGTCAATGATGTCTCCTCTGAAAGGCCACGCCTGACCACCCCACCTAACGTCGTCCGTCTCTCACCGCCACCCTCGCCCTGCTTTATGCTGCTTCCTTAGCTTGTGTAATTACCCAACATTATGTTATTCTTCCATTTGTTTATTGTGTGCGGTTTTTCTTCTCCGAGTGTAGCCCTGACTAGGTGCTCAGTGAATTCTTTTGAAAGAATTAACGGATGAATAAAACACATACATACGCCTACCGTGTGATCAGTATTTCAGGGGACACGGAGGCAGGTGAGGCAGTGGCTCCGGGTTGCCTGCCATTTCCCACCCTCACTTTCTCCCTTACAACACGATTCTAGTTTTGAAGGCGGAGCAGTGGGACCAGCTGAGAACCTCCACTTCCCAGGCATCCTTGCAGAGGAAGGAGGCAGTTGGCTGCGTTCTGGCTGATGTGGCACAGGCATTAGTTTGCTGTCTGGTGCTTCCAGGAAAAGCCCTAACCAGGATGAGGAAACCCCACCGGGGAACCTTGTATTTCTTTCTCCCTCCTCCTTCTTGCTACCTGAAGTGTGGTCATGAGGGCTGGGGGCCACTTCACAACTATGAATGAGCCAGCCTTGAGGATGGGGGCCCTGGAGCTGAGCATGGTCAAAGCAGACAAACCAAAGGAACCTGGGCTGTCAGTGATGTCCCAGGGCTGACCTATCTCCTTACCCCAGACACCTTGCCATGGAGAGAAACATAAACTCCTCTTTTTTCAGTCACTACTGGCTGAAACTATTTCTCAACTGATACCCAGAGTAAGATATAGTCCCTGACTTCAGGAACTTACAACCTTCAATGGGATTCGGACACACTTGGTGACCCCCAGGGCAACGGGCTGGCCAGGAACTCAGCAGAGTCAAGTGTTCTGGCCAGCATGAGATTTGGTGGGCAGAAGGGGAGTACGGGTGTCTCCCCAAGGAAGGATTGGGTCATCAGCTTGGCCTTTCACACTCCCAAATTGTTGGGTTGGGCAAGGACTGGCAGTGTGAGGGGTCAAACCACAGCGATTTCTGCTCCTTCTAGAGTGACGCAGTGGGGGAAATGTCACATCAGCTCACGAAGTGTCACCAGTCAATCGGCCAGCACTAACTCAGCACCGTGTCTGTGCCTAGCATTGTGCTGGGTGCTGTGGGGAGAGGCCGAGGGAAGGAGGATGTTGTGGCTTCTGTCCTCAGGGATCTTACACTCATGGGTACACACGAACACTTATGTCTGGAAAGAACCTTGGCAGGAACTCTGGTTTCCTGGCCCCACATTTCCATGTGGAGGGACCTTACCCAAGGTAACACTTCCTGCCTCATTTTCCCACTAGGCTCACTCATCATCAGTGGTGAAGCTATTTGTCTAATCAATGAGTTTGTGAGAAGCAAGAGGTAAGCCCTTCTGGGTTCTGCCTCTTTGGGATTTTCTAGTAAGATTATGTGCATGTGGGGGAAGCCTGGCATGTCCGGTTTCCACTGATGGGTGGACAAGTCTGTCTAACTCCAGGAGGGAGCAGCACAAAGCTCATTCCATGGCACACCTGTGCCGCACCACCTTCACCCCAACTTCTTCAGTTAAGAAGTTGATATTTTTCTCTCCATCTCTCTTCTGGTTCTGACCTCAGGAAGGAGTGTTATTTTTGACCCCTCAGGATAATTAACAGCTGTTACAAAAAAAAAAAAATCTGTTACTTAACATGATGAAATTTTTATTTCTGCCATTATCTACGCTCCTTTTCAATTGGCAAGCATTAACTCAGCACCGCCTCTAGGCTGTGCTGAGGTGCATTTGGTCTCACGAAGTCCAGTGATGATCTTTCTGGTTAAGAGGCCCTGCTGTGCAAGGGTGACTCCAGGACCCAGCTGGCTTTCACACTGTGTCCCCACCATGAGCTGGCTTCCAAGTCCACCTGGAATCATGCAGCCATGAGCTTTTCCAGGGCAAAGCCTAGAAGATACATCGGGCTATAGGATATTATATAGTGTAAACAGCCAGGCATGGAAACGTCACAAATCACTTCCACCTACCCTCCACTGGGCAAAGTAAGTCACATGGCACCTCTTAGATGCAAAGGATACTGGCAAGTGTGACTTCTTCATGTGCCCAGAGAGGAGAAAAACTAGCGGGAAACACTAGCATTTTCTACCACATCCCAAGCAGCTCTACACCCTTTGTCATGAAAATGACTATTTTGAGAATCAAGGCATGTAAGTAAGTTGCCCCAAACACACAGCTGTGTATCAACAGAGTTGAGAGGGAAGATTGAGCACCATAAATACTAAACAGTGGTTGGGGTATGGAGGGGGTGTAAAACTGAGGAGGTGTAAAAGGGAGGACCCTAAACCCGGGGGAGGCACCTATCCTGGCCTCAAGGAGTAGCAAGTTCCCTGTCACTGGCAGAAGGCAAGGGGGGGCTGACCCCTTGGTGGAGATACTAGGAATCAAGTTTTCCACCAGACGACTAGACCACACCAGCGATTCCCACGCTTTTCATCCTCAAGGGCCCCTTTCATAATTGTTCCCTTTGGGTTTCGTGTTTTGAAAGATTTTGTCTAACAAACAAATGGCACTTATTGAGTAAGAACAAATACATTTCCTCACTTCTTACTAATCCAGGTTGTGTGTGTGTGTGTGTGTGTGTGTGTGTGTGTGTGTGTGTTCCACAGCCGGACCTGTGCACTTTGGGCACCCTCTCTGTCCTGGTTTGGATCTGCTAATTTCAAAAGTGCCTGGAATGTCAGCAACAGCCAATTGAAGGTTCTAACCAGCATCCGACTCTGAACCGATGATTCGATTCCAGCCAAACAAAGAAACTAAGACTTTAGTTACCCCTATCCTGGGATAAATTAACACTTTTTAAAGAGGTTGTTGAAAAGCGTTCTCAAACCCATAATATCATTTATAACTCTAGACAACTCACTTGTTACATCGCTCTGACCCCTTCATCTTCTCCAATAGACAGAAAGGGGGTGCATTTTATTTCCCCACGGAGTAGTAATCTTCTCAAGGACAGGTACCCTGTTCCTGGTAATTGTGCCAGGTAATGGCTCAATAGTTGTCCATGAAAAATAACAACTAGGAGTAAATGTGATGAACTCCATTCTTTGCTTTAAGGTAAAGCTGACAGATCAGAAGAAAACGGGCCCCTTTGAACTTGGCATTTGCCATGATCAGTAAAGCAAAGTCAAGGGTCGAATATCTGGGTGAGGTCTTCCACCCTCGGAGCAAAAAGTCCTGACTGCATACACCGCTGACACGGACCGCATCTCCCCTTCACTCCTCTGTGTAGACAGAGCCTCTCCCACTGTCTGCTACACGGTAGACCCTTGATAAGAGGGCCTCTCTGTCTGGTATAAGCTTCCTCACCACCCCCAGCTGTTTCTGCACCCCTCTTCCCTTCCTGCCAGTGCTAACAGCCCCAACCCCTTGCTTATGCCCAGGTCTGGCACAAATTCTCAGAACTGCCCTGCATACGGAGTAACTAATTAAGGGCATGCCTGAAATCCTAGTCACTTTAGAGCTCATAAAATTCCTAAACTGAAGCTTAAAAATAGCTTTGTGGCAACATGCCCTTGAATTAGTGTGACGGATTTATCCTGTATGTTTTTTATACTCCACTTCGTTCTGCCAAGACTCTGAATGGGGAATGGTGTGGGCCTCTTCCCTGCCCTTCTTCAGGCTGAGTGCCCAAGTTCTTGGTAGTAGTGAGTCAGGTCCCCAACCACAGAGCTCTGAGCGAAGGGACTGTTTGATGTAAGTGACCAGGGAAGGCATGAACGAATGATGGCCTGAACTCTGCTCAGTTCGCTGAAGGATAATTTAGACCCCTTCCCCATTTTGCTCTAGGGAAATTCATCATGCACTGGAGTAAATATTCTACTGGACATGAAGAGACCCAGATTTTGTGATGCAGCTGGGCCTTTGTTGTGTGACCATGGGCAGGTCACCAAACCTCAACAGGCCACGCATTCCACATGTGTACAAGGAAAGTGGCAAAGTAGATCAGCAGTTTACAAACTGTACTTCCCAGAACTCCCAGGGTCCCACGGCGACCTTCCGAAAGCCACTGCCCAGAGAAGGGAAGGCCAAGTGGGTGGGACCCAGGCCCCAGCCGTCTCTCTCTGCCCAGCAGCTCTGCTTTGCCCTGGAGCCAGTACTAAAGCTGGGGTATGAACCCAGGAAGTCCATCTCTGGCACCCTGGCTCTCAATCACATCGTGCTATGTAGCAGCACCATACATAGCACAGAACAAAGGCAAAATTCCAAAGGCATCTCAAATAATACTGGGAATAAGGCATCTGTTAGAACAACAAATCTGCGTGTGGGATGCATGAAATTAGGAATGAATGACTCTGGGTAGAAACACAGGAAGGCTTTATGGAGGAGGTGATATTTAAGATGGGTCAAGAAAGATGGTAGGAGCTCCCCTAGCTGGAAAGGTGGGCACACCACTCCGGGCAGAGGCCAACACAAAGGCCAGACATTGGGAGGTTCAGGGAAGCCACAGGGGTTCTGGTTGGCTACAGAAAAGTCTTCCCAGGGTCCCCTCTCCCTGAGAGTAACCTCCACTCACTCCCGTGTCCTCATTCCACAGCCCTCAGATTCCATAGCCCAGTGTCCAACAGCAGTATCGCCAAGGGGCAGGGAGGGAATATCAGCCCCTTTATCTTTTGTAGCAGGGCCTTGCTCCCACCAAGCACCCACGACCCTTAAAATGTGAAAGTGGTTCAGATACTGGGCAGCTGAAAGGTCATGTGTCCTCGGCGAAGGCGAAGCAGATAACTCAGGTATGGAGCTCGCCGTCGACCCTCGGTGAGGTTCCTTTCCTCTACTGCCTATGTACAGGGTTATTTTTAAACATTAAAAACAAATGAAAACTTGTTTTAACTATTTCATTTCTAGGAATTTATCGTAGATAAAATGCAAAAGCAAAAATGAACATACAAACATGTTCACTGTAGTAAATATGGTAACAGTAAAAAATCAATCAAAAAAAGTTACAAACAAATAAAAAGCTCATTTACAAAGGTCAGCTAAACTAAATGTGGTACCGTTTTTCTACAGCTGGATCCTCTGGGGCTCCATTTAAAAAGCAGAGCAGTTTTGCCGGTCTGGAAACAAGAGGCACGACAAATTCAGGGTGAACGTCAAGGCCCCGAGTGATGGTACAGTGTGCTGCTGTTTGTGGGGCTCGTAGAGACTCCGCATGTGCGGGTAATGTACATGGAAAATTACGGTAATGACACACAAAAACTGCTGAAGGTGACTACCTCTGGGAAGCAGAATTAGGGGCCTTAAGTGGGAAAAATTATTTTTTCATTGGTATGCCCTTCGTTTTTGAGTTTTTTACTATGTTCATATGTTATGTCCATAAGAAAATATTAATTTACAGGTCTGCTCACCTGTAAATTAGCTCTATTAATTGACCTTAATAGAAAACATGCCACGGATACAAAGTTCATTTGTGAGTTCATTCCATTTGCATTACATGAGAGTTTACTTTACCCCACGCATGCGCCCAGAGCTGGGATTATGTACATCCACAAAAGAAAATGAGACCAAGACCCTGGCTTCTGGTAGCTCATTGTCAAAGGGGAAAATCGGCCAAATAAACCGTCAGGGAGAAGTCAGAGTCATGACCGAGAAGAGCCCTGAAAACTGTAGGCCCGTGAAGGATGACGCCTACGCACATGGTTGGGTGAAGAAGTCTTTCCGGATGAGTAGAAGTTAACTACGAAGAAGGAAGGGGAAGCGCATTTCAAGCACAAAGAACAAAACACGCCCAGCCCAGGGGACAGTATGGAGAGGTGGGTCATTTTAACCACAGCAAAACACACTGGGAATACTTGAGCTTCAGAAGAGCTCTCACTATGGGACACTGCACAACCACTGAAGAGGAAGAGGCAGCTCTATAGGCATCAAGAGTCATCTGGGCAAAGTGGCCAGGAGTGTGGGCTTGGGCGCTAGTTACTAGACCTGGGTCAGCCTCTGGCTGCCCATTTACTAGCTACATCCTGGTCCGTAACTTCTCTCTGCCTTAAGGCCTCCCCGTAAAATGCAAATACTGAAAGGACATGGTGCTAGGATACTAGTGACTATCAGAATGAAATAATGTATACTATGCCTTTACCCAAGTGTCTGTCACAAAACAATCATTCAATAAATGATATCTGTACTCCCAATGGGCTGATATTTAAGATGTATTAAGTATAGAGGCAGGGGAGCAAATTGCTTTTTATCTTTATGATATCATCGCATTTTAGCAGGGACCATGCTGTTTTGTTCACCAATATTTATCCCTTGGCACATAGGTGGCATCCAGTAAACAACTAGTGAATGAACTGGTTCTTGTAAAAGAAAATTGTGTGTGGTATTTGCTAGTACACACATAGGAAAAGAAACCAAAACAGATATATGCTGAACTGTTAATAGGTGTTGCTCCTGGAATGGCAGGATTTGAAGGTTTTGCCCTTCTTTTTTTTTAAAGATTTTATTTATTTATTTTTTAGAGATGGGGAAGGAGGGAAACATCATGTGTAGTTGCCTCTCATGCGCCCCACACTGGGGACCTGGCCTGCAACCCAGGCATGTGCCCTAGACCAGGAATCGAACCAGCAACCCTTTAGTTCACAGGCCAGCACTCAACCACTGAGCCACACCAGCCAGGGCTCATCCTTCTTAAAACACACTTTTCTCTAACAGAAAGTTTACAAGGAGCTTGATACCTACGCTAAGTGAAATAAGCTAGGTGGTGAAAGGCAAATACTATACAATCTCACCTGTAAGTGGAACCTAATCAACAAAACAAACAAGCAAGCAAAATATAACCAGGGACATTGAAATTAAGAACAATCTGACAGTCACCAGGGGGAGGTGGGAAAGGATAAGGAGGGGAAGGGGGGGAAGGGTTTTCAGGAACAAGTATAAAGGACTCATGGATAAAACCAAGGGGGTGGAATCAGGGGAGGGAGGTGGGGATGGCTGAGGTGGGGAGGGGGAGCGGTTTATGGTAAATGCAGACAACTGTACTTGAACAACAATAAAACAATTTTAAAAAATTAGGCAGATGCAATAAAGTTCAAAAGCACAACAAATTAAAAAGTAAGCATTTTAAATGTTTATTGGCCCCATCAGTCAATTCAGGGATATTTTTTAGAATTTGTCTCCATTCTTCTGATAGAGAAAATAGAATCACTGACTATGTAAGTTGATCTTTTCTTAATTAAAAATGATGTGGTAGCTGGACTTCAGTCATTGCCCCAATTTGCTCACCACTCCTTGAATCCACGAGTCCTCTCCTGTCTCTCTGGACTGGGCCCGGTGACTTGTTTTGGTCAGTGGAAAGCAGCGAACCTGACCGAATCAAGGGCTCGGGGAGCACCTCACACCGGAGAGGCCCAGGCCAGCCTGCTGCATGAGTCAAGCCAGGTGGTCCACTCCCACCAAGGCCAACAGCCAGCCGGCCCCCAGACACGTGAGCGAGGCCTCTGAGAGGAAACGGCCCAGCTGACCTGACTGCAGACCCGGGCGCCAGCACAGCCAAGACCAACCAAGCGCAACCGAGACCAGAGAACCACCCGTCCGAGTCTCACGCTGAGGAGACAGCTGTCATTTCAGGCCACTGCGTTGTGGGGTGGTTGGCGGTTTGTCACCCCACAGCACATAACTGACACGTATTATTTTTGTTCACACGGGTCCTAAACAAAGTGCTTGGCTATATGTGATTTTTCAGAGGAAGGTTATTTTTTTTTGAAAAGTAAAGATTCTGCAGTGAAGTCACCACCAACTGTTTGCAAAAGGCCTTTTCTGTTAATGAAAGTACATCCAGTCGAGGGTTCCCTTTTGAGAACAACAGACACTCACAAGAACATTGTATTTTATATATTATGTAATGTTCTATATTAATACATATTCTAGTATATTCATGTACAATATTGTATATATTGTGTGATATTATAATGTGATAAGGGCTTTAGCTTTCGGGCCACAAAAACAGGCTGCAGCTCAGCAGCCACCGGGCCCTGTCGTCGGGGCAACAGCTGCCCGCAGTCCCCTACAGGCCCCAGCACACACACCGGGTGTCACGGACACCGACCGCACCCTTTGGGGCTCCTTTCCGCACTTGACTGGATGTCGTATGTATTTATTCAAGTGTGGGACTGGGCTTCGCAGCCTCTTCCTGATGCACCAGAGCAGTGCCCTTGCATCTTTGAATCACCTGGGGAGCTCTGAAGGTGCACCCAACACACCTCGGTCCAGGAGAACGTGAGCCTCTGGGAGCGAGTCTCCAACAGCAGAATGTATCAAAACTCCTCACGTACTAACGCGCAGCCAAGGTTGCACATTTCTCAAAACTTCAGCATGCACATGAATCATCACTCGATCTTGTGAAAATGCAGGGTCTGATTCTGTGGGCTGGGTGGGGCCTGGGAGTCTGCATTTCTAACAGGCTCCAAGGTGATATCCAGGCCACATTTCGAGGGACCACCCATTGGGAGACAAGGGGCCAAAAGACAGTGCCTCGTTAGCATGTTCTTCCCTACTGAGCTGACTGGCCTCCACGGCTCCTGTCTCATGGGCGCGTCCAGCAGCGAAGGCCCAGAGAGGGGCAGTGGGTTGCCCAAAGTCACACAAGAAAGCATGAGCGCCCACATCTTGGCTGGATCCCGCCACACAGCACTGCCTCCCTCAAACAGGCGGCTTCACCCACCCATCCAAATCACAGCACCTCCTAGCTCACTTTGCAAGGAGAGGCTGGGCAGCAATATTTCATGGAGGAGTCAGCTCTTACAGAATCTGCTCCTGGACAGGGCTGGACGGCCATCCTCTGTGGACGGGGCAAGCCAACGCGCGTATAGCAGAGAGAGCAGAGGCTGATGAAGGCAGGTGGGGACCGACAGAGGGATCGAGGCCAGGGGCACAGACTGCCTCCTCCTTCGCCCCGATGAGGACACCCCACACTGCCTGAGTCAGAGGGCCTGTGAGCTCAGCCCCGGGCTGCTGGGCTGGGAAGGTGACTCAGAGGGTGTGTAGTGAAGCGAACTTCTCCCTGGCCAAATATGGGCTCGGCTCTGCTCCGTCTTGCCATTCACGCTGCCAGAGCCCAAAGGCTGCGTCTGCTCCACATGTCAGTGAGGTCCCTGAGGCAGAGGGGAAACTATTCCACCCTCCCCTGACCCTGGTCTGCCTCCCCGGCTGGGGGCTGGCACAGGCTTTGCACTCCACGAGCCTCACCACACATCTGCGCTCCCCACATCATTGTAGCAGCACAGAATGGAGAACTGATAACATGTTCTGAAACAGTGGTTTCGTCATGACAGGGTCCTGCTCTGCGGTCACACACCCACCCACAGGACCGTGGGGAAGAGGCCACAGCCTGTATTTTCCTTATGCCCCCCCCCCACCCCATGCCACGCACCAAGCCTGGGACAGCACAGGTATCATTAACTACTCGTCAAGTAGATGAAATACTGTGCCCATTTTGTGTGTGGGATTCTCTGCCACCAGACTTTTAATTCCTGGGGGAAATAATAACTTACGTATCACGCCTGATGTGTCAGGTGCTATTTTAAAAATCCTCTCCTATTAGCTTATTTAATATGAGGATTAACTCACTTAATCCTCACAACAACCCTGTGAGGTACTATTATTATCTTCATTTTGTAGACAGGAGCCTGAGGCCCAGAGAAGTTAAGTAACTTGCCTGATGTCATACAGCAGGTAAGGGATAGAGTCAGGATTCTGGCCCCACCAGTGTGGTCTCAGACTCTGTGCTGTTATGAATATTTGATTCATTTCCATGCCTCTGGTACCCCCACTGTGCCTGGCACATGGTAGGTAGTAAGAACTGTATGTTGACTCAACGAATCGAGTAATTAATGTATTAATTATAGTGTGCGTGCTTATATATTCATTGCTCTGGATGTTGACTTTCTCAAAGTATTGGTCCTGCCAGTGCCTCCCAATGCATTTAATAAGTGGTTAAGAGAGAATACACTAAGCAATGGGTGTTTCTAGGTACCTACATGCTGGGTGTGTGGTCCGGAGTACCTGGCAGCTGATTGGTGTTTTCCGAGTTTATTCAGATGTCCAGAGTCAGGCATGGCCAAGAGTCAAGGCCAGCGTCATGGCTGTGTGACCTGTGCAGCTACACATGGTCCCGTGCTCAGAAAGCCACCTCCCCCCACCTTGATTCAATGTTCTACTGTCACCAACTACAAATTCTTAATAATTTTTGAACAGGAGGCCTTCTGTTTGTTTTCATCTAACACTGGGCCCCACAAGTGATGTAACCCATCCTGCCAAGAGCAACTAAAAGCTCATGAAGGTGCCTGCAGGAAGGAGAGGGAGGGAAAGGGAGGGACCCCAGGGGTCCTGGGTCCGTGGCCTCCAGGAGCAAAGCCTTGGTCATGGTGGACATCCGGACAGTGGGTCCCAGGCTCAGCAATTCCAGCCCGAGTGGGACTCCTGAAGGGTCATTTGGATCTCACCACCCGACCTCAAGAGCTGCCCCTGAGACACCCCTAGTCCCCAGGCTCCAACAGCTTCAAACATCACCCAGGCCAGCTTCTTCAGGCTTCCCCTGTTTCAAACGCTGCAGCGCTAATGCCTTCCCATGGTGGAACCTGGCCCGCAGGCTGAGCACCAGGCTGAGCAATTTCTCTCTGTTGACACTCTCAACCACCACTCTGTGTGATGGGTTTCACTGGCTCCATTTTAACCATGTGAGGCTGCAAGTCGAGAAGAGGCAAAATCAAGTGCAAATAAATTATCCCAAGGCCACTAATGGCTCCCACTGGCCCCTCACTGTTCCAGGCAGGCCCTCTTTTCCTCTGCCTAGAAAGCCCTCTCCCCTCTCCCCAAATCCTGTCTTCTTCCCTGACCTCTGCCCCAGTCAGGCAGCTGGGAAATGGTAGGAACAGAACCAGGATTCAGCCCAAGCAGTCAGCTGCAGGTTACTGCTCTTACCGTACCTGTTCCATTTGTTCTCCTTGTTTGGGCCTGGTTTGGATATCTGAACTCACAGAAACGTGGACCTGGAAGGAACTCCAGCCTCAGTTCCTCCATCTGTGAAGTGGGAGCAATAAATAAAACCACATCACAGACTTGCCTGGATTAAACGTAATGACAGATGTCAAAGTGCTTTTTAACAATCCACAGGTCCAAGCAGTTATTTCTGTTAATTATCGGTAGTGAAACTAAGGCTTGTTAAAGCCGGTGCCAATAAAACAAAGGTCATTAGCTCCCACTCCCTTCCCTTCAGTTTCTAAGCCAAGGCCGGCCACACCCTGGCCAGTCGCCGGTCAGTAAGGAATCAAGCAAGATGACTCTTTGTAAACCACCAGGATTTCTCCTACATTGTTCTGCCACTTTGTGGCTGTGCAACTTTGGGCAAATCACTGTACCTCTCTGAGCTTTCTCAGCTGCAAAGTGGTGTCCACAGTTGTGATGCAGTGCGTGGTCGTAGGGTGCCTAGCACAGTGGTCATGAAGTGGAGGTTGGTATTAGTCTTAGAAAAATCATGGACATGCAAGATTCCCTCAGAAGCAGGAAGCCTGATCCATGTCTTGCTCTTTGTGATGGTTAATTGTATGTGTCAACTTGCCTGGGCTAAGGGGTGGCCACAGAGCTGGGAAAACATTGTTCTGGATGTGTGTGTTTCTCAGATTAGCATTTGGCTCTATAGAATGAATGAAGACCACCCTCACAAGTACAGATGAGCACCATCCAACCTGTTGAGGACCCAGATGGAACAAAAAGGCAGAGGAAAGGTGAATTTGTTTCCTCTGCTTGAGCTGGGGCATCCATCTTCTCCTGCCCGTGGACACCTGCACTCCTGGGTCTCAAGCCTTCCTATTCCGACCGGGACTGACACCACGGCCTTCTCTGGTTCTCGGAATGTCACGTGTGGACTAGAACGACACCAGCTTTCCTGGGTCCCTGGCTTACACACGGGCGATCGTGGGACTTCTCAGTCTGGATTGTCACCTGAGCCGATCCCTCACAATAAATCTCTTTTTGTATATCTATAGATATCCTGTTGGTTCTGTTTTTCTGGGGAATCCCAACTAATATGCTGTTAAAGCATCTTTTCTCAGTATTATCTTCCCACTGATGACATCACCACATTCCCAGAACACGGGTAGGTACTCGATCACTAAGTCCTAAATAAGCCAACTTTCTACACCTTTCAGCTTGCCCAAATCTTGATGAAACTGAAGCATTCCCAACAACTCTTTCAATATCTTTCTCTCCATTTGCCTCCCCTTCCCATGGGGCTGGCCAGTCTTCCCTGGGCACAAATGATGATCTTTTCACTCCACTCCTGCTCGCACCAATCCTTCACCCCCACAACCATGCTGGAACTTTCTCTTCTGGGTTTTTTTATTCTCTACAGGAAAAGGGGCAGATTCAGAGTACAGTGGGGGTCAGAGGATGTTGAGGAGAGTCCATTAGAGTTGAAGGTTTCCTATTCTTCCCCTTCCTCTCTCCCCTAACCACGTTTTGCAAAGGAAGAGAAAACTGTACCCATCAGAAACACACATCCCAGTTCCACACAGGCTAACTTGGTGTGACCTTGGACAAGGTACAACGTAACATCTCTAAGCCACAGCTAACTGAGGACAGTAAATGTGCCTACTAGTCAGTCTACAGAGGGAATTAAATGCAAAGACATTGGCATAGGTACTGACATATAGTAAGTACACAATAAATGTAGCTATGTTGGTGTCGTTGTTGGTATATGTAATTAGTTCTGAATTGTGAGATGTACATTATATTTTCATATGATCCATGATGGTATTAACCTAATTTTTCATCACCATAGCAAATAAAATGTAAGAGCACATTGACACGAGTCAGCTGATGATGACATGTCCGCAGGCCAGGTGCCATCCTGCCTGTTGTCTTGCTCCTTCTTAATTCCTGCTAGTACGCTGCATTTCTAAGCAATTTTTTTTTTAATTTAACAAACTTATTCTCTATAGACCCCGGATATTTTAAGTGTGATGAATTGTTATGTCTTCCCCAGTGCCTGTAATTATTTGAAAGCCTGCGTAACCATTCTTCACAACACTTGCTAGTCAAATGGTAGGGCAGATAATGGCAGTGGTGAATGACAGCAAATTTCATCACCACCGATGACGCATCGGGGGGCATCTGGGACCAGTATGGAGGCAGGATGCAGTGCTCTCTCACGTTGAGATCCTGCTCATGCTTTGAAATGTATAACAGAAGAAGCAGCTGCACTGTATCAACCAAAATGTGCCTTCAAAGTACAGAAAGTTTGGGATGAATTACAAAGTGCAAAGATTCTGGAAAACAGTTTTTTGAAGACTGGAGTTCAATAGCATTCTATTCCTCAGATTGATTATGCTGCCAGGAAAATTTAACAGTGGGAAAGGGGAGCTTTTTATTTCTATTAAGGGAAAAAAAATGAAATGTTTTGGAAAATGCAAAAGAAATAGCATTGCCACTACAGACTTGGTATTGATTTGTGGTGAAACCATTGTGGGGGAAGTATCCCTTGCTCAACCAAAGTAAGTTGAAGTGAAGAGAATGGGTTTTTAAAAATTAGTTGTTGAAAACAAATCATGACCCATGGGTTAAATCTGGCCCTCCACCTGTTTTTGTAAATAAAGTTTTATTGTCACACAACTACACTCATTCATTCATACATTGTTCCTGGTTGCCTTTGTGCTGTAATGACAGAGGTGAGTACTTGTGACTGAGCCTTTCTGTCCCACAAAGCCAGAAAAACTTTTTAATATATTTACTTTCTGGCACTTTACAGAAAAAACTTTGCCAACTCCTGGTTTAAAATACCAATCTATGTATCTGGAAAGAAAAACTATACTTGGGAGTATGTCTGAAATCAGAGTAAACCATGAAAGAAAAGGAAAACTTCACTTGATCATTCCACAGACATTTAGCAAGTACCTACTGTGTACTAGACATTGTCTAGCCAGGGAGAGAGAGAGTGAGAGGAAGAGAGAGAGAAAGAAGGAGGAGGAGGAGAAGGAGGAGGAGGAGAAGAAGAGGAGGAGGAGGAGGAGGAGGAGGAGGAGAAATCTTTGCCATTATAGAACTTACCTGGACTGAGGAGTTTACTAGTTGATCTCTATAAAAAGTATACCTTTTCTTTAATGAAATCTCTAGAAGAACAATGAAGAAGAAAATGTTTCAGAGCCTTAAGAATGAGATCACTGTTTCCTCGGCTTAGTCAATAATATGTGATGAACCAGCTCGCAGGGCAATGAAGGAACACTTGTCAACCGTGCAAAAGAGATCCAAGAAGACCTCACGGCCCAGCATGAACAAAGAAAGGCTGTTAGGGCTCATCCAGGTTGAAGGAAACACTGGAACCAATTTGCACATGGCTGCAAGCACAGATGTGCAGCCTGGAGCTGATCCGAATAAAATTCTTGGCCAGGCCTATCATTGCGTTGCTTACAGGAGCAGAAAATCGAGTGGATTTGCAGCAATGCTGATGAAAAAAAGCTAAACATTTCATACACACATGGTTACCCCGAGGTTTGAGATTCAGCAGTAATAAGTTTTGATCTGTGAGCGAAGGGATGAAAGAACTCGCAAAAGCTCTCAATACTATGAATTCATGCATCTGAGAAAAGGCTGACAATTTTTCGAAGCATCGCTGTGCGGAGTGGAGGCATGGCAGGCAGGAAGCTGTGTTATTCCTTGAAAATGTCCCTGGACTGCCCATTCCAGTATGTTGTGTCCATCTGGGTTTAACATCCTTTAAAGACATTACAAAATTTAGGAAATTGTCTAAAATAATGTTTAAAAGATCAAGTGTCTGATGAATGGAGCAGAGTACTGAGATGAATTTCCAACTTTGAATGTATCTTTGGTTTGAAACGGAGCACGCACTGTTTTAGGAATTCTTCAAAGGGTTGCAAAATGCAATTATCTATGATCACTTCTTTTTTTCCCCCTTTCTTCATTATTTATCTTCTGAGTCAAGCAATAAACATTTCGAAACTATTTAGGATGAAGTCGAGGAATCATGCCAAAAAATAATCAGAGAAGATTTCATAGTTAATAAATCATCCTTTCAAATGGGTACAGAAAAAAATCCTGGAAGAAAACGGTTTGGGGGAGTTCAGATAGTCCTCTTCTGTTTCTTTCAGAAAGCCATGTGTGTGATATTTATTATTAAGGATGGGATTCTTAGTGACTACACTTAAATCTATATTATAAGAACATGAAAAAATTTTTGAGATTTTGTATATGTATCTACATGGATATGTACATATTTGTAATAAACCACTACCTGAAATAAGAGGCAAAACTTTTCAGAATATAGATGTACATATGATGCCCATATGGTCCCATAACTTCATTTTCCTAAGCATGATGCAAAGTTTAATTTCCCTTACAAATGCTTGGTAGCACCCATACAGGTCGGTCCACCTGGTCTTCCCAGGAAGGCCTCTGAGGACTCAAGTCCTTGCATTTTGCTTCAGTTCCTGCAATTGCTCAAGCAAGCAGGAATGCTTATTCTCATCAGTGTCTGAAAACATGCCACGATGTGCCCTAGCCTTTGACGGTTATTCAGGATCACTCGGTAGCCCAACAGATGGACCTCAAAGGAAGGAACCCGTGGTGTTTGGAGAAGCTAACCATGCCAGGTGAGAAACACATGGTGTTTCACTGATTCAATCTCACCCATCAAAAATTGGAGTTTTTAACTCTATGTTCTAAGGCACGCTACCCTGAGAAGAGCTGGGCACTGTTCCTGGGAGGACGTGGTGACTAATAGAAATCATCAGGTTGTTTTTACTCACACAAATGAAGGCCTTTGAAAACCCCATTTGAAAGTTGTGGCTGTAAAATCCCACACTTGTTTATGAAGGTCCCCTCATCAGGAAACCTGTGGAAAATAAGGAGTCTGGGTCCCCCACAAACATCCTACCAGGCTCCACCTTAGCTGAGATTGTTACAAAACCCCGTTTTAGAGATGATGAAACCGAAGTTTGGAAAGGTGAAGTCGCTGCACCCCTAGTTTCCCAAGTCACCCGTAAAGGAATGGCCACCGCAAGAAGCTCGGTCACTCCATGTGCAGGATTTGTGCAAGGGTTTGTTTATTTACACGACGGCAATTGGCCCTCTGAGTGGGCCCATGTATGGCTGGTATGTTTACACGTGCTGGAGTCGTGGGAACCCCAAGGTAAGACCAGGCCAGAGGGAGATACTTCCAGCACCTCTCAAACCACGCCCCCTGTCTATCTCCTAGTCCATCTTGGACACTTCCCCCGCCTCCCCTCCAGCCATAATGGGTTCCTCAGAGTCTTTTCAACAGTCCGTGCTTCCTATTACCAGCAACTCTTTCCGGTTCTGTTCCATCGCCTGGAACTTTCTCCCATCCTCTCCTCAGCCTGGGCCACCACCACTCCTCCTTCAGACCCCCACATACATTGCTTCCAGGAAGTCCTCCTGACTTCCCCCACTGATTGGATTGGGGAGTCCTTCTTTGTGCTCTTGTAGCATCCTGCCTGGTCATCCTGCACATAAACAAGTGATTTCATTGCATAAACAAGAAGTGGTATGGCAGAGTGGTTAAAGGCCTGGGCTCTGGGGCCAGCTGGCCTGGGTTTAAATCTTGGCTCTGCCTCCTACTAGCTCTGTGACCTTGAACAAGTCAATCTCTGTTTGCCCCTGTCTCTCCCTCCAGAACAGAAGAATAATAATATAACCCACCTGTTGTGAAGATTCTAAGAGTTAATATATGCAAGACACTCAAAACAATGCCTGGCACATGGCAAGTGTTCTTTATTTATTATTATGGTCATCAACTGCTTTCTGGTCCATCCCTTCACTAGACTAAGTTTTTTATCGTGAAGATGATATTCTAACCATCTCTTAGCAGAGCCTCTGGGACGTAGTAGGTACTCAGTAAATATTTGTGGAATGAATAAATGAACAGAGGCCACAGCCTCTGCCAAAGCCTCTACCTACCGTTGGCTTCCTCTAGGGTCCACCTTGGTTTCCATAGGCTGGAGCCCATGTGGCCGAGCTGATCCGCTCAGAGGAGACAGTGGCGCTGGCAGAGGAGACGTGCCCAGCTTGAGCCACCCCTCCACACACAGCTGCTTATCCCTTTGGCGTTGAGCAACTCCCTGTGATGCAGCTTTGCAATGACTGCTCTTTATCTGCCTGGGCTGTTGACCTGTTTTCATGGAACTGAACTTCCCCCGTTGGAAGGTCCCAGGGGCTCAGACTTAGCCAACAGCCTCGCTGGCTGCTCTCCGAGCAGCTCAGCCTCCCCTCACCATTGCCCTGGCTGTGCCCCAAGGCCTGGAGCTGGCCGTTCCTGCTCTCCACTTGCTATGGGGCCAGCTTTGCCTCCATCCCCTCCAGAGCTTTTCCGGGCCACTCCCAAGCGGAAACCATTTCTATCCCTTTGAACTGCCATAGTCTTCCATCTATACTTGTTTCTTTACCTCCTGGAGTCTCAGTTCCATTATCTGTAAAATAGATAACAATACCTACTTCAAAGGCAGGCTGTAAAGATCAAGTGACTCAAGCAAGTGTTTCATTTTGTAAGAATTTGCTTATTTACTACCATGGAAGTTTCTTAAAGCCAGGGACCCTCTGTTTTGTTACTGCATGGCCCCTTATTCTTAGCACTGCGCCTGACTCATCTCAGGCAATCATTTGCTCACAGGATCAATCAATCAAAACCCCAGTCCAGAAACATTTAAATCACAGCAAAGTAGCAAGAGCCTACAGATGCAACACAGAAAGGAATTATTTCTGTAAGGTTGCCTTTCCTCTCCTTTTTATTTCTTTCTGTCTTCCTTTTCTTTCTTTCTTTTTTTTTTTTTAATTGTTTTCAAATTGGAAATGGCCAAACCAAATCAACTATTCCTTTCCTGGGAGGTGAATTCACAGTGTATGGTGTATTCAAACTATCATTAATTAGCCAGGGAACTTGGACTTGGGAGTAAAAACACAAACATATGTACTCACACACTAGGAATGGTTTTTCAGAAAGGAGTGGGTGCTCACACTCCTCCCCCAGAGGTAACGTGGGCATCGGCTACAATCAGCCACCTCATGCATCCTCTTACCCCATCCTGAGCCCTTCCCTCCCTGATGCCACATGCCACCACCTGCTCCCGATATCACCGACCCAAGTGATCATCGCCTACTCTTCTTGACAAATAAAACTTGTTCTCCCCGCAGAACGCTCTAGAAAACAAACAGGAAAGCCTAGACAATTTCATGTTAGGGGGTGGGAGGCAGGGGTCACCGAATGGTTTCTTATAAGCCCTGGGCACATGGAAACAAGAAGACATGCCTACTCCTGAGATTCATATTCTCTCTCTCTCTCTCTCTCTCTCTCTCTCTCTCTCTCTCTCTCTCTCTCTCTCTCTCTCCTATTCAGAGAGGCCTGTCACTTTCACTGGATGCAAGTCCCCGCCCTTCTTTCCCTTGCCCCTGCCCTGAGCCCTGGAGGGAAAACTCAGATTCCCTACAAGGTGAAGTAGGCCAGAAATTGCCCCATCCTCCTTATCAGACCTACTTGCCTGCCCGACCCAGGCCTGTCCCTCAGACAGTCACGAGACAGGCTTAGCCTGGGCAGTCGCAACTTGCTCAGGTGAAGCGAACTGACTTGCCTGCAGGCTGACAGCAAGCCAAGACCAGGTGACCCAAGAAAACCCAGAGCAGGTCAGTTTGGCAGCAGAATGTTAAGGGGAGAATGTGGGGGCCTAGGCTGCCCCAGCAACGCCCCAGTCCACAGGAAGGGACCTCAGCATCCACTTCTCATCTTCCCAGCTCAGGCTCTCATCCCACAGCAGGTGCGACAGCAGCTGGCTGCTCAGACCGTACTGGTTGGCAGGGGCCATGGTGCATCCACCTGAGACGCCGGTGATTGTAAGATGCAACATTACTTTATGGGCCCCTAAGGACGAAAAGAACGCTGCCTGCTGAATTGCAGCACAGCGGATCTTTATTATTTCAAACATATGTTTTATCGTTACTAAAAGCTTTTCTAGATTGATTTAGATGAGCTTTTGCTATGTAGCAATCACCCGCAGGCATGAAGAGGGAACTATCAATGAAGCAAATTGCTCAGGGTAATCCTAAAACTTGGACATGTTCAGAATCCACGTGCTCCGAATCCCTGTTCAACTCAGAGTCGTGCACAGCCACGGGTTTCTCCACAAGGTCACCCTCCAGGCCGTCCGGAGCAGAGGGGTAATTACAGAGATGACCCTGCGCTCCTTCAGGGAGTGCCCCGCTACTGTCCCCTGGGAGCAATTCCAAGCTGCTGACATCACTCAGCAAAAATTAAAGCCTGGGCAATAAAAACTACACCATCAATGCCTCCATCCCAAAAGTGATGGACAGATGTGTCCCATTTCCAGAGATGAGAGAAAGAAAAGAGTGTGCATTTAATTGATAAAATAGGCAGTAACTGTGACTGCCAACAGGTACTGAACAGCTAGACCATCCGAGGAAGTGTGCTCGGCAACACTGACCTGTGTTATCTTACTCTGTCTTCTCTCCAAGGAAGGAAATAATATGAGCTAACCTTCCATAGTGTTTGCCGTGTGCCAGATGCTGTTCAAGTCCCTTGAACACATCCAAGGGCTTGGTCCTCCAGCAGTCCTATGAGGTAATTATTACCATTATCTCCACCTTGAAGACGAGACGGATGAGAATAAGTTACTTGTATGAGATGACACTGCTTATAAGTGGTAAAACTTAGGATCTGAATTCCAAAACCCAGTTCTAGAGTCTTCGCTTAACCACTCCACTAAATGAGGTTCCCTCACTGTGCCCATTGTGCAGATAAGGGAACTGAGACGGAGAAGAGATGAACACCCCACCCAAGATGCATGGTGCAAAGGCCAAGGTTAACAGCCACAGCATCCAACTCTAGAGCTCATGCTCTTCATCATTTTGTGCAAGGAAGACAAAAAGGCAAAGGTCAAGCTCACATATTTAGACTGCAATTTGTAATTCAGCATTCCATGTGGCATTGCTGTGAGAAAATTAAACTTACTCTCCTTTCTCTCAAAAATGTGGATCAAACAATTTATTTGCAATGATCTGAAGCAGGTTCCACTCATCTGTTTGTTTATTCACCAAATAACTATTTTCAAACTGTCCATATGGGCAAGGCACTGAGCAGGCGCTCTAAAGAGCTTACAATGTAGCTAGCGTAACAAACTTTGTACAAGTGATTGTGTAAGTGTGCCCAAGAGAGAGGAAATGCTGGTGACAACTGGAACCGACTGGAAGGAACCTCGTCTGCCACCGAAGGAGCAGAAATACAGAACCTGAATCTGAAAGAATATTTATGACTAATTAATTGAAAGTTAAACATTTGCCTTCCTCTCATTGTGTAACTCCCTCTATCTCCCTAAATCTTCAGTAACGTATTCTACACAGACGGAGGCCTTGGATGATACTTTCAGTGGAAATTGGGAAAGGAAGTTGCGTTCCCCATCTGTGTGAGTGTGAGAGAAGGGGAAGAACCTATAAAAGAAAAACAGTTTAAATCGGGGGTGGGGAGGACTAGGAAATGTGCTACATTAGCACAAACACTCAAACTTTGCTGCCTGCTCACCTCTGCTTGCCCAAGGTGTGAGCTCCAAGAATGCAGGCAGCTCGTCTGTCCAGTTGTAAACCCAGAGCCTCGAAGAACACACACCACATAATAGTTGCTCAGTAAATATTTTTTATTCCATGACAAGACAGAAGACCTCAGCATCCCTTCAATATCCCTCCCCGTCTATTTCCCCTAGTGTACCCTCAGGGCCCAGCATATAGGAGGGGCTCAAGAAAGAATCCCTGACCAACCCACACCTTCCTCATAGTTTGGTTAATCTGCTTGCACTGCCTTCCAAAGACGTTACTGGCTCAAAGGGAGTGGAGACAGGAAAGGCCTTGAACACCCAGCACCGAACTCCTCTTCTAGCCAAGTGCAGAGTTCACCCTGGTCAGTCTTGTAGGAAGTGCCTGCAACAATTTCAAATAATTTTGCCAAAACCTCCTCCACTTGCCCTTCACAAAGAGCTCACCTATCTATGATCACTACGCCTTGCTTTAGCCGTCTCACCTGGACCTCTGAAAGAGCCTCCAGGCTGAACTCCCTGCATCTGCTTCAGAGCCCCTCGAAGCATCCTCTCTTTGTAGCCAGATGCTCTTAGCAAAGAGCATAATCTGAACATATATTTCTCCTGCTTAAAATTTTTCAATGGCTATTTTTTTCCTCCCAAACCTCCCTATCACTGGGCCAGGAGGTGGGTTAAGTGTTCAGATTCATTCATTGACTCTTCCCATCCATTCTCCCTTCCTCCTCCTCAATCAACAGCCCCCCACCCCACCATCATACACCTAGCTCTAAATATTGCCAGGTCTGTCCCACTCCCAAACTTCTGCCTGTTAACCAGCAAGAATAGATGGTCTGTGTCCCCATAAAGTAAATCATGGTGATGACTTACAGGATCTATTTTTGTTGCACTGCCACAGGGCACTGGAGTTCCAGAATTCAGATGCCGCAGCTATTTCTCAAGCACGTACTATGTGCCAGGCATTGACTGGACAAGTCACTTTCACATGCTGCGGCATTCCATCCTCACCACAACCCTACAAGCCTGGTAAAGACACAGAGGCTCAAAGGAATCAAACAGACAGAAGAAATGGTCCCAATGGGAAGGAATGATCCGAGGCACCAGGTCCCTAGTCCTTTGCGTTCAGTAAGCATTCGTTGGACACCTGTGCATGATATTGTACCATGGATTGAGGATAAAAGGCAGCTGCACTAATTCCCTTTGACCTTATGGCATCAATGCTGGGAAGTTCTTCCAGGCATCCAACCTAATAAATTCCTTTTGCTGCAACTAATTCCCATTCCCACCCCTACCTCGCCCCCATCCCCAGATAACTACAAAAACGACAGTCACTGATGAGATCGCCAAGCTTCTCCTCCTCCCCTAGCTTCTGTCTGCAGTTGCCTCACAGGCCCGAGATAAGCCTCTCAGAACAAGCTTCCTATCTCACTGGGCGTTGCCTCCACTCAGCTAGTCACTCTCCCCGGCCCAGAGTCAGGGAAGACGGATAACTTCAAGGGAGTCTTCTCTGAGGGGAAGGGAGGAAAGGCAGAGAGAGCTGAAAGCTGGCAGCTTCTCCCAGCTGATCACTTCTTAGGAGGTGGCAATGGGTGGCCCTTTGTGGGAAGACTGTTGCCTCACCTGAGAGACTCCCCGGGTTAGGAAATAGTGGCAGCTGGCTGCAGGACTTGCTGGCCCTCCACCGCTCCCTGGGGGCTCCCACTAGACGGAGACCACCAGGGTTCTGTTTTCCCGGCTTCTCAAAGAAGGCGAGGACAGTGACAACCTTCCTCTGGAACTCATAGATAACTCTATCAGGGTCCCCTGGAATGCAGAACAGACCTAATAACTGTACGATGACTAAGTGATTGAAAAAAAAAGATTGGATGGGAGAGTGAGTAAATAAATTAGCATATCACTAAACAAATCCATGAAGGGAGTAAAGGAATAGAGGAATGAATCAGAATGAATCAGAATGAATCAATGAATGAGTAAATAAAAGGGTAAACTAAGTGATTGAACCAGAGGAGAGAGTAACAAAATAATTAAATGAGTACACGATTGAGCATGTGAAAAATTAATGCCTAACTGTGTGAGTCAGTTGAATGAATACATGGATGATGGATGGATGGATGGGTGGATGGATGGACAGATGGACTGATGGAGGTATGGACTGATGAATCAGTGAGCAGACAAATTCACAACTTCTTAGAAAAATAGTAGGGAGCTAAATTATAGAGACTATGAGGCCAATAACCAGATCTACTTTAGTTCTTGCAGTACTCCCAACCCCTTCCACTCTCCTACACACAGCAGGAATTATAATAAATATTTACTGAATGAATAGGCAGGTGGGTAATTAGATATCCTCCAGCCTGCAACACATGGCACTAAAACCTGCACGTGCTGGAGATCTTCGAATACCAAGTTTCTTTACACGAAAAGAACTTTGATGCTTAAGCTAGGTGGGCCTGGTCTTAAACCCCAGCTCTGCCATTCCCTAAGCTTGTGGCTCATCAGAAGCACTTAGATTCCTGGAACTTCAGTGTCCTCTCCTGTAAGGTGGGGACAATCGTACCCGCCTGGTGGTGCCGCAGTAGGGGTTGGAAGAATATGTGCAGAAGCACCCATGAAAGCACTAGCTCGTAGAAGGCACAGGGTGCAGATCTCTTTTCTTTCTCTCCCAAGTGCATCTTTATCCATCCAAAGTCCACAGCTCCAGGCTCTGCCTTCTGGGAGATCACAGTCCTTGAGGGTGTGGATACAGTGGCCAGAACGCTGCTAGAAAGTGGAATAATGATGCAAGTGGCAGGTGACATTGTAACAATTCAGCTACTGATGACCTAACAAGCCAGCAAGTGCACGTTTCAACTACAGAGGCTAGACCTCTGCAGGAAGATGAAGAAAGGAGCAGAGGCTTTGTCTTAGGGTAGATCAGGGAAAGTCAGAGCTGGGATGACTCTTAAGGGGCATCTGGCTCAGCTGCCTCAATTTACGCACGAAGGAATCGAGTCCCGAGAGGAGAAGCGCCTGCTTGTCAATCACAGCAGAGCCAGAGCCACGCAGTTTCTGGTGAGTGGACGGACGTGAGTCCACGTCCAGACCTACCCCTGCAGCGCTGCGTGACTGCTGAACCGGCCTCGCCTCTCGGATTGGCGGCTTGCTCATCAGTGAAAGGAGAGCGAGGAGAGAGCTGTCTCACTCTCCGAGGTCTTGGGGAGGATCATGGAGACTAAGGTTTTTAAGTGGTCCCCCTTTGACCTTACCCTGCTCCCATTGTCCACAGAGTGAACGGGAGGAGGCAGGCCGGCCTGGGCATCAGCCACGGTGGGAAGGGAGTCCCCGACTGAGCAGGCCCTCGGGAGAAAGAATGCCCATCACGTGGCAGACCCCCACGTGGGGTTCTGCCCAGAGGCAGCTTCCGTTCCCAGGGAGCCTGTCAGAGGAAATCCCTTTTCTCCCCTGTGCATGTCCTCCCCCCTCCCAGTCTCCTCCCTTCACGGCGGTGTTCCCTGCACCGGTGGTCTGGGACCACTATGCCCACAAGAAAGAAGACGGGCCTGGGCACAGAGCACCGGGCTGTCCTCCATGTGCTTCCCAAGCACCAGGCACTCACTCCCCATCCCAACCAGATCAGTGAGGTGACGATACCTCCACGCACATGAGCAAACTGAGAGTTTGAGAAAGCTGATAGAACTCACAAAGTGAGGAGACAAGCAAGCCCCAATGTCCACCCAAAGTCCCTAGGAAGAGGGGGACGAAGACAGAACTGGCTTTAGACCCCAATCTCTACGTGGACCCAACGGCCTTGGGCACGTCACTTCAACTCTGAGACTCGATATTCACATGCTTGGAAGTGACATCAGCCACGTGGGCCCTGCCCGGTGGGTGGACGAGCCCTCACAGAATCCTCACGTGAGAGCTCCTGGTGCCTGGTAGACACGGTCAGGAAGTCGCCCAGGAAGTCGCCGTTCCTCTTCCCTTCCCTGAGGGGTCATCCCAGGACTTCCCCACCCCCCAGTTCGTGCCCATGTTTGTTGACACCACATCCGGGCCCTCACAGTGTTGTCACCCTACGTTACACCACCACCCCTCGCCCGTGACGTAACCCCCTCTACCTCTGTCTCCATCGCCACCCACCCAGGCTGCCGTGGCCCCGGCCCCGCTGACACATCCTCAGTGAAATCCAAACCCAGAGGTTGTGCATTTGTTCGCTGGTCTATGGGAGGGCAAAGCCAAGTTCAACCCCTTTCTCTCTTTGCTCTTGCTGCCTCAAGGCCTGGAGAGGCTGCCGGGAGCCAGGAGCTCAGAGTGGGCACTTCCGGCAGCAGAAGTGGACTCAGCCCAGCCGAGCCAGCACATCCCATTGGTTCCTGAGGCTGGATGGCATGAGCCAGGGGCACAGTAACGTGGTGGCGTGAGGAAGCGGGGCCTGCCTGTTGAAACCCATTTCTCAGCGGTGAGAGCCAAAGGAGGCTGGACAAGTAGAGAGAGGAAGAGAGACCGAGCCAACCTGAGTGCCCGGGAGCGTGTCTCCACTCTGTGACCCATCCAAAACGTGCTTCGAACGTTAACCAGGGGCCCTCGCTGGAGGCACTGTCATGAGTAAGGCCAGATCAGAGGTTCCGGCCTCCCGGAGCTGGACATTCCAGTGGACAGCGCAGACAGTAGCCAAGGGCACACGTAATGAAGCAAAACAAGAGAGTGTGGAAGGAAGCGGATGGGCTGAGGGATAGGAGCTAAGTCCAGGGAGCGGGTACTAACTTGGTGGGCTGATTAGGGAAGGAGGGCTGACTAGGGCAGGCTTCTCCAAGGAAGTGACAAGGAGCTGGGACTCCAAAGATGAGTTACTCATGCGAGGAGCTAGGGTGGATTGTTGCAGGAAAGGGAATTGGAAGTGCAAGGCTGCGTCAGGGCGAAGACTGGCTTTCTCGAAGGCTGGGAAGGGGCGGAGTGGCTGGAGCGTGTGCGCTGCCGAGGAGGGCGAGGTCTGGGGAGTCAGTAGACACCGGGTCGCAGAGACGGACCTCCTAGGCCATGGCAGGAGTTCAGACTGAGTTTGAAGGGAGAACTGGAACTCCTGGAAGACTCTTCCCTTCCTGAGGGCCTGGGTCCTGAGTGCCTGGGGGACCGAGGTGACCAGCGTGACTCCTGCTCACAGGTGCTCAGACAGCGGAGGGCGAGGAGCCTCGGATCTGTCGAGATCAACGCCCTTCCGTTGTGCAGATGCGGGCACAGCCCAGAGATGGGGAGGGGTGTGCCCAAGATCACGCCGTGTGGCTAGAACCCCGGACCCCGGGGGTGAAAGTAGAGCTCACATTTTTATCAGTTGCTATGTGTGATTTCCGTTTACTCTGCATATCAACCCCATTCCCTTACAGATGAGAAAGGAAAAGTGGCCTCCCCGGGTCACACACCCCGAGGACGTGGGGGGCCAGGCTCCGAGCCCATGCCCTTTCCACTGGGCTGTTTGGAAGTAGTGTCACTATTTCTAGAGACCCAAGCAGCTTGGGACCCAGGCACTTCCTGAAAGCTTCTGGAACATTCTTTGGGAATCGCCTCAGCACCCAAGCAGGTGAAACCAATGAGTCGGTTGCCCTTCACACACCAGTTCATCGAGGAACACCCCAACACATTTTTTTAAATAGATCAGGAAACCATTTATAAATAAATATCACTGGATGCGCACTTCTTTCAAATGTGCCTTGCTGAATGTACATTGAAACTGAGCTCGGGCAGTAGGGCTTTGCTCCAAAAATGATCTGCTAGATCTCACTCCTTCTGGAACCGTGGAGCTCAAACTTCCGCTGCCTCAAGCTCACGGAGAGGGTTTGCTGGAACCCCGGGCTGCTGGATCTTGTATCCAGAGCGTCTGCGTCCGCAGACCGGGGGAGGGGCCTGGGACTTTGTATTTCTAACAAGGTCCCAGGTGACGCCGATGCTGCTGGCTGGGCGGTCCCGCTTCAAGGACCACTGCTGTAGTCTCTGCCTAGATGCCCCTTTCAGACGGAGGTCCTCGTTCGCCCAGGGATTGTCCCTCCCCAGGAATGGCTCTCACCGGAGATATCTCCCCTTCCTGTGGGCAGCCCACTGCTGGTCAACGCAGCAGACATCCCAAGGCCTCAGTTCAGGCCAAGTCCGCGGGGCCGGTTCATCTTCAGAGCTCCCCGTGGGACTGGCTGAGGTGTCCGTTGTGACCGCTCAGAGCTCAGCTTCTCCCTCGGCCCGATCCTACGTTCTTTCTTCCCTTGTAGGTGTTGTTTCCCAAAGTACTGCCCGTTCAACACCCGGGGCCCAAATTTCTGTCCCAGCCTCTACTTCCCAGAGTGTCTGGCTTGAGAGAGTGGGTACGTGAAGAGGGGGAGCCAAAGGACTGATTCAAATGGGATTGGGGATGGGATCACTCATTTGCTGGCTGGTGACAGCGAATACCCCAGCACCCAGCAGACAGAGGGACATGGGGGACATGGAGTATACGTAGCCCCTGGGGCACTGTAGCTGCAGAAACCTAAAGCCATTTCCTGGTGGCAAGCTCTCAGCTGGGCTAACTGTGGAAGGGGACAGAGCGGTGGGTGCACTGTCTCAGGCCACTGAGCGGTTTAGATGAGGTACTAATTATAATGTCACTAAAATCAGCTGGCTCTCGCTGAAAGCCATTCATGCACTGGAGGAAAATCATAAAATCACCAATTTCAGGCACAGTGTCCAAGCCAGGGGGCCTCCTCAGCAGCATCTCAAGAGTGCTCCTCTCCTACAGTCAGAGCACAGAGGCGCAGAGAATGAGGCCCAGGAAGCTCATAGGGCAACAGAGCACCAGAAAATCCTGAACCCTGGCAAGGTTATGCCAAGGTCAGAGCTTTAATTAGAAAAACGGGGCCCTCGGCCTTGGAATAGGGACATTAGTGTGGATACGCTCAAGAACCCTGAAGCTCCCACCTTTCCAGAACTCTCAGGGCCTACAGAAGCGGCCCAGGACTCCTGGGAAATACGAGCACTCCTGCCTAGCTTTAAAATGAAGAAAGTTATCTCCCCCACACTCAGTTTAGACCCCCACCTCATCGCCCGACGGCCAGACCCACCACTAAGGCCAAGCTGCGGCCTTAAATGCTGGGTCTGCAAAGACATCCCTGGTAGGAATGGGAATGATGGGATCCCAGATGGCACGTGAACCATCAGAAGCAAGCGGAGTGCAGACATTGTCCTGAGCAGCAAAGTCACTGAGGCAGCTTGGGGCCTGACGCACACACAGCTACAGAGATGATTAATAGAACTTGACATTCCTAAAGGCAAGTTCGATGAGCAGCCAGCAAGGAAATTGCTCAATCTATGCAATCAGAATAAATCAAGGATCAGGATCTCTTGCCAGGTTTCCAGACCTGAGCTCTTTTTCAGACATAGAACCCACTGACTGAAGAAAAGACCAACCCCTCCCCCCGGAAGAAAGACCCTGCTCCACCATGTCAAAGAGACTAGAAGGGTTTTACTCAGGAAAAAAAAAAAAAATACCCAGAAATTTTGAGGACTGTTGGTTGGACACACGGTCTGAGTTGATACATGAGACCCCCAAAATTATCTTTTCTCCTGCTAGAATGAGGCTGTGTGGGGGCCAGGTAATAAATACAGTCCCGGCTGAGGCTTCACTCCCAGCAAGTCCACAGATCCACCCGGTGGTCGTTTCCTTCGTGTCTGAGTACAGAACCGGAATGGAGCTGCTCTGTTGGCAGAATTCCCTTGTTGTTTGCACGGCTGGTGAGGTAAGAGCAGTCATCGTGGAGAAGGCAAGTAGAAACTTTGCGAACGGCCTCCACCCACCCCCCACTGGCTGAGATAGTGAATCAAAATCAATATTGCATCACAAGAGACATTGCTGCCACCCTTAAAGATCTGAAGGATAGAGGAATGCTAGTTCCCACCCTATCTCCATTTAATTGGCCAGTCTGGCCACTGGGGAAAAAAATCTGGAAGGATCTAGAAGCTGACACTGATGTCATGATGTCAACACAGCCAAGTAGTGGCTCCAATTGGTATTTTTTTTTTAAGATTTTATTTATGACCCTTCGGTTGACAGGCTGGCGCTCAGTCCGCTGAGCCACACCAGCCGGGGCAGTAGTGGGTCCAGTTGTGACTGCTGTGCTGTGTGTAATTTCTCTACTGGGCAGGTTTACACAGGCAGGGAAGGGACATGGCCGCTGAGCTGCCAAATGTGTTCCTTTACCCCTTTCTCCGGACAGAGAACCGGAAGCAGCTCCTGTTCGTGTGGCATGGATGGCATTATACATTGCCAGTCTTCCCCTGGGCTGCAGTGACTCTTCAGCTCTTTGTCACAAGAGCCTGAAGAGATGTGGGCCATCTGGACATTCCATGGAGCATCACATTGGTCAACTACATCCAGGACTTCCTGTTAATTGGTCAGTATGAGTAAGAATTGACAAGAGTCTTGGAAGGCTTCATAGGCTACAAGCTCTCCAGAGATGGGAGGAGAACCCCATGAACATCCAGGCTCCTGCCACATCCTTCGCAATGGGTTCTGGGAAAGGCCCGGACATCCTCTCCAAAGTGAAGGACAAATTATTGGGTCTCACCCCACAAAGACAGAAGCACCCACCCGGAAAGACTCCTCAGGTTCTGAGTTTAACAGGATCTACACCTGAAAATAGTGCCCCAGGCCAATTCCCGAGTGCCACAGAAGACTTCCAGCTTTGAATGGAGCCCATGCACAGGTGCTGGTCTTGGCACAAACAGCCCCAGCATTTGAGGCTTAAGCCCTGCGGACTCTGGGGTATTCGAGGCACCTTGAGGTGGAAAAGATGCGGCATGGAGTTTGCAGCAAGCCTTGCAGGAGAATCACAGTGTACACATTCCTGCAGCTGATCTGTCCTGGGGTAAAGAGAGGTGGGAATGCCCTGAGGTGCCACGGAACACAGTTTGGGAACCACTGAGTAAGATGTTTTCAGAGCAGCCCCCACTCAGATGCTCCATGGATCCTGCTTCTCCTGGGTTTGCTCAAGCCTAGATCTATGTGGTCATATTTATTCGGGAGCCAGGTCTGCTTGTGCCTTGTCCATGTTCCTTGCCACCAGCTGCCCAGGAAAAACTTTTTTCTGCTCTCACCCATGAAGCTCTGGCTCCGAATGGGCTGTGTGGGAGCGCCAGCCGGGGGCATTGCCAACGAATTTCTAGTCCGAATAAGAGTGGTACCTCTTTTCAGTGACTCTGCCCTGTGCTCTGGCTGCAGACGCCTCACTAGCCTTGGTCTGGAAAAGCCAGGGCTGTTTCCTTGCATGAGGATGCAGTGTGTGTGCAGCCCAGTCCGCAGCTGAGCTGCCTTGCCCTGACCCTGGCCTGCCTCGAGGGGCGCAGGGCTGGGCGTGAGGCTGAGGGGGAGGTTCCGTCTGGGTCAGTCCTGGGGCTTGGAGGAAAACCCTGTGTGAAGGCACTTATAGTTGACAACTCGACAGCCAGTGTGCCCTGTCACTTGCCAACAGAACCCCGCTGAACAGGAATAACTTGTCTCATTCCATCATGGCTGTGTTGTCTAGGAAATCCCTTCCCCTCTCGGGGTCTCGGTTTCCTTATCCAAAAAGTTAGGGGGCTGGATCAGGTGATATCTAAGAAGACTCTGCCTGCTTTGATGTTCTGTGACCCACAGTTTGAAAATACAAGGAAAGAGCTGGCCTCTGCTCCTCTTCCCTCTCGTCCCCTCTCCTCTCCTCCCCCAGTGTGTGTCTTCTGTTACAACCACCTGCCCCGTGTCCAATTTTGGAAACACAGCACTGTGTTTGTACTTCAAGAATGGAAATAAATGAGCAAACACATCTTAAAATAATGGCAGGCACCTGGGCCTACAAGATTGTGCAATCTCTCCGCTAAGCAGGTGTGGGGAAGGCGGCCCCGGCCCCAAGCAGCTAAGTGATGCGTCCCTATCGTACATCACAGAAGATTGTCTGGACAGGACCCGTTCTGGAGTCAGCACTTTGAACTCAGCCTGACGTGCACTGGGAAAATGAGGAGGCAGATCCCTCCCCACAGGCTGGGTCAAGGGCAGCTGGGATGTCGACCCACTGGGGTGGGGAGGGCAGTCTAGAAGGGCAGGGGCTTGTCTGTCAAAGTGACTTGGCTTCCTTTCTGGTTGCAGTGTGCAGAGTAACCCCCAGCATGTAGTAAGTGCTCAATAAAATGATTTTTTTAATTAGTGTGTTCAGGGCAGTACACCTAGAGCAGCAGCCCTTAAATATTTTTAATCAAGAAATGCATTTTACATTATTACACAGAACACTGATTAGCTGGGTGTGTGTGTACCTGAAACAAAATATTTAGAAACCGATTCTTGTCTTACTGTAAGCGATGTACTTATGTTTTCTGTTTTATTCTACTCCCTTTTACTAATACTATTCCCTATTACAATTCCCTTTTCCCAAATATTAATCATGATCCACTAAATTGATTTCATATTCTACTAGTAGTTCATAATCTTCAGTTTGGAAAATATGGGCATAGAAATTAAGCTGTGTTTAAACTCTTTCTCTGCTACTTCCAAGCTAAGCACCCCGGAGCAAAACACTACTACATCTCAGCTTCTGACTCCTGGTCTGTGACCCGGAAGTTTTAATTCCACCTCCTGAAGAAGGTGGTTGTGAGAATTAAATGTGTTTATAAAGCCCAAAGCACCACATTGGTGCGCAATAAATATCCAGTAAATGGCAGGTGCCGTTACCACATCACATGATGAACTGAGACTCTCGGCTGGAGGAACGAGGATCCCCTGCCTAATCCTCTGGTGCCTTAGTCCTCCCACCCCCAATCTGATGGTGACAGGGAACTCACTGTCTCACAAAGGTGGCTGGGTCAGATGCTGGGCCACATGTTTGGAGGAGACATTCACATATCTGGGCACTAATCCTACCCTGAAGGAGCTTAGATTCCAGAGATGAGTCACGAATCCTGTTATTACACAGAGGGGCGGTGTCTTGTGCAGAGTAAGGACAACAGGCCCAGCATTCAAGAAGAGAGCTGCTTCTTCCAAATAGGGAGATAGATTGGAGTGGCCCCTGAGGGCAGGGTCCATGTTCACCTCCCTCACCAGGAAAGCCCCAGACCCCAGCAGAGACCTTGGCAGATAAGAAGTACCTTATAAATATTTAATGCACTCATATTAAATTATTAAATCATTGAATGCATCCAAAAGATGACCTGGAGAGGATTCAGACGTGCAGGGGTGGATGGAAGGAGGATCCTGAGGGCAAAGGATGGCATGAGGGCCACTTCCAGGGAGATCTAGTGAGATCCAGACTCATCCCCGTGAAACTAGAACCAAGCGTCCCACCCATGTCCCCACGGCCCCTGTTGGCCCCGAAAAACTGAAGCAGGAGAGCAGGAGTCAAGATGCGAGAAACTGGTTCCGACTCCGGGATGTCTCCCACGTGATCCTGGCAACCTGGGCGAGCCACTTCCCTTCCGCCTCTCCGATGAGGGTATCGGACAAAATAATCTCTAAAATCATTGGCGAGTCTAGAAGCTCTTCTCTTCTCTAAGCCCCTACCCCACTTCTTGCCCTCTCTCCCTTTCAGCTGCCCTGGACGCAGCCCGTCAAGTGCTGCTGTTCACATTTTTCCGGATGTTTGGACCGTGAACCTGTGGCAGGTGAGAAGGGCACCTGCTGGGAATCCTGGTGGGTTTCTGGTGCCCACTGAGGCCCTGTATTTGGATTATGCCATCGAACAAAAAGCCCATGGGAGCAAGAGGACCACACAAGGGGAAACATATCTGAGGCGGCTCCTTTCTAATTTCTCTCTGAACTTGCACGTGGTTTTAGCACATGGCTGTCGGGCAGAGGATCTCTCCAGGTCTGAGCCGAGCCCGAGGAGACAGCGCCGCCGTCTCCGTCAGCAAGCCCGGGAGTCCGCATTTACTGTAACCGACATGTGTAATCATCTGTTACCCGATATGAGCCTACCTACCCAGTTGGTTAAGCCAAGTCAACAGAAACTAGTTAGGACTGAACATCATGAGGGGCTGGAACGGGGCGGGCCGTCAGCAAAACGATGAGATCCGATGTGTGCGGTGGGATGAACAGGAGGGGGATGTGCTCAGCACGCTCACTCCTCGGGTTTTCATGATTTCCTGCTACTTTCTGAGATATTGTTTCAATGGCTCCTTCACTTCATTTAGGGCTCGGCTTGTTTCACCTTCTCTGGACACCCATCACCCCACCCCCTTTCCTGGGTGTATTGTTCTCTTCCCCATCCATAAGTATTCTCTACTTATCGGCCTGTCCTGTCTCCCACTTCCAACTCCAGGAGAGCAGGAATTTCGTCTTCTCACGCTCCCTGCCATTGCCTGCCTTTCTCAGACTGATATCGGGTATACGATTGGCCCTCAATAAATACTTTTGAATGATTGACTCAGTCAACCAATCGATCTCCTCGGGGTGTATCCAAGTAGAATGGACCACAATAAAACAAAGTGGAGGGGAGTGAGAAAGGGTCGGGGAGGGGCAGGTAGTTCAAGATGAAAGGAAGCGGAGAAGAACCCGCCGCAGAGCCGCGGGCTGGACGGGGGCAATGGCTCTCACCCCTCCACACACTACAGAACCATCTGGGGCGATTTGAAACCCTACAAAGCCTGGGTCTGCCTGTGCACATTCAAATTCAATAACTTTGGGGTGCAGCCCAAGCGGCATTATTTCTGAAGGCTTTCCATGTGATTCAAATTTGCAGCCAGGAGTGAGAACCGCCCTATTAGGACATCTGGTTCCTGAAATTAGGTTAACCTCAAGCCCAGCTGTAAGACTTATGCCCAAGAGCTACTGGCCAGAATCTCGAACCCTCCTAACAGCATATCTGCAAGGAAACTTGTTCCCCAGAACCAGCAGCCACAGAAAATCTCTCCAACTTTCAGCTATTGCCCAATAGAGCCCGGTGTTCTGACAGACACGAAAGGGAAGCCTCGCCTCAGCCTCAGTGGCCTGATTCTGCCATGAGGCCGGGTGGTCCGCTGGGCTTCCTCCAGGGTCATAGTTGTAAGGTGTGGATCATTGGGCAAGCTGCGGTCATCCGTGGTCACAGAGAGATAAATAGGGTCGCCTTGGAACTCCAATCCTCTCCAAGGCAGGCTGCCCCTCTTGTCTTCCTGCTGTCTGACTAATCGCAGTCTCCTTCTGCTTTGGACCACACAGCAGGATTGTAAAAGAGGCCCAAAGTCTGACTTGCACAGTCTTTGTGACTTCAGGTTTTCCTCTGTCCAGTGGCCCTTCGGGTCTCAGCTAAATCCAAACAACAATAATAAAAATAACAATGACAACCACTCTTTCTTCAGCTTTGGTTGTAACAAATCTGTCATAACTTGCTATGATACTCACTTTATATAACAATAGCTAGCGCTTATTGAGAACTTACTCTGTACCAGACATCCTTCATTTAATTTCACACGTATTAGCTTATTTATCAACCCCATGAGGAAGGTTCCATTATATCTCCACTTAAAGATGAGGAAACCAGGACACAGAACAGCTTAGTGACCTGCTTAAGGATGCAGAGCTGGTAAGCAGCAGACCAAGGACCTAAGCCCATGGCTCTAGAGTCTGGGTTGTCAGCATCTGCCCCTGGATGCCACATGCAACCCTTGTGTGTTCATAACGACAGCCTCACCAGGCAGGTGGTACTTCCTGCCTTTATAAATGAGAGCGCTGAGGGTCAGCTACATCCAGGGACTTGCCCCAAGCCGCCATATTGAATTTGGGTCTCAAACCCAGCATTGTCTAATTCCAAAGTCAGGGGATCCCCAAACAACGCTTAGCTGGCACACCTCTTGAGGTTAGAGGAGCAGCAAGACTGTGGAAGTCTGACTTTGGGCCTCCTGTATAATCCTGCTGTCTGATCCAAAGCACAAGGAGGCTGTGTGATGAGTGGGACAGTGGGTAGTCAAGGGGGACAGTCGGTCCTGGAGAGGATTGGAGTTCCAAGGCAAGCCCATTAATGTCAGCTGGCTCGCCCAATAATCCACACCTTACAAAGAGGACCCTGGAGATACTCCCTAACAGAGGTGGTTTGAGCCTTCTCCTCATGGTCAGGAATTTCTGCATGTGCCACCAAGTCAAGGGGAAGCATCTGGTGCTTCTGGATCAGAGTCTTGTGTGGCCACCAAGCAGCTCAGCTACGCTTGGCCACACCGCCTCAGACGTCCTTCAGTTCTCAAGTCCCTGGTAAGTGCAAGGGACTTGGTTCCGTGATCCACTGTCAAGTGTCACAAGGTTCCACGTGGCAGGCTCAGGTGGGTGAGGGAGGCCTTTTGAGTCACTTGAGGAAACCAAAGAGCTGGGTCCCTGCAGCCCCCGCACGCAGACCCCGGGGGCCGCACCCAGCGCTTTGGAAATGTGTAATGTGCACCCTCACCCTCCTCCCACAGGCCTGGGGCTCTGCTGCTGCTGATTCATTTTGAGAAACTCCACTTTCCATAGCAGCATGAGGAAGGACAGTCCCCCGGCGGAGCCATATGTGTTTGCTATGATTCATCAGATTGTCTGCAATCGCCTCAAAAATAGCCCTTACGCAATCCAGGAGCCGCTGGGAGCCTTACGGCGCAGGGGCTTCCCCTCTTAGTCACCCGCTGGGCCTCGGTCCACGTCCACGCAGCCACGGGAACACGGAGGGACAGCCATATGCCCGAAAGAGGAACTTGAGAAATTAGCAGGGGGGTGAAGGCCACCCCCCACCCCATTGTTGGCGATTGCGATGAGGCAAGATCGCAGCTGCATGGGCCTGTAGCACTGAATTGTGCCTGATAAACAAAATCTGCTGGCGCCAACAGGCCGCTGCCCTGTGCCCTCTGGTCCTGGGGCCTGGGATAGGAAAACGGGCCTGGACCGGGCCCGCTGGTCTCCCTGCAGCGCTGGGTGTTTGGTGGCGAGGCGGGCTGCCGGCCTTGGCTGAAGCTGGACAGAGCCGAGGGACGAGGCTGAGATGTTCCCATCGGAAGCTTCTCCGCTGGCCCTGCAGGCTTTCTGGCCCAGCACTGCTGGACTCGGGCTGCTCACAGAATCACCTGGGGTAGAGGGGCGCGTAATGAACACGGATGCTCAGGCCTGGTCTCCAGAGCTTCTGATTCACTTGATTGCAGTGGGGCCTGGGCACTAGTGCTTTTTAAAAGCAGACGTGAAAAAAAAATGAAAAAATGAAAAAAAATAATTATTTTAATTGAATTATATTTTAAAAAGCAGACATTTTAAAGTTGACATCTACTTGCCTTAGTCCAACCCTTCACTTTGCACATGAGGAGACTAGACCCAGAGAGCAGAAGGAACATATTCAAGGTCATGCAGCAGCTAGTGGCAAAGACTAGACTTAAACTTGACCTTGTCCTACAAAGCCGTTTGTGATCTGGCCTCCCCATTACCTCATTAGCTCCTGAATTCTCTGACCTCACCTTCTCTCTTTTCCTTGCTCTCCCTCTCTCTCCCTCCCTCTATCCTTTCTCTCCTCTCTCTACTCTCTCCTACCTCAGGACCTTTGCACTAACTGTTGCCTTTGCTTTTACCCCAAACCCCCACAATTCACCCTCTTGTGTCACACTAGTCCCTGCTCTAGCATCAGCCCCTCCAGAGACCTTCCTTGGCCATTTTTTTTTAAGGCAGAAGTGCTCTGTGACTCTCCATTTTCTCACCTGGCTTTTCTTTTTTCATCACACATCTTGTCCTTCCATTTGTATTTCTTTACCACCTTTCCCCTCTTGGAATGTGGTCTCAGAAGGTCCCGGGCTTCCTGTTGCATCTCCAGCTCTAACACAGTGACTGACACACAGCAGTCGCTCAACAAATATTTGTCAAATAGACAGAAGACCCCACACAGTATTCACACTGACACCAGGCTGGTGCATCTGCTGTCTGCCATGGGGTCGCCTGCTTCTCTTCAAGGACTTGCTCATAAATGCCCACGAAACGAGTCTGGAACCCAGACCATTTGTCTGTACAAACAGTATCTCAGGACCCCCCATGGAGGGCCAAAGGTGCTCGTAACCAGCAGCCCAGGGTGACCACAGGCAGAAAAGAGCTGTCCCGGCCCAATAGCCCCTCGGCGAGGCCCTCCTAAAGATGATCCCACGGATCGAGTGCGCTCAGACTCCCGTGGGGAACGGACCTGCACGATTTGCTGATGCCCACCTCTTCACTTGGCGGCCACCATCTTGTTTTCAGCCAGTCGTACCTCGTGTCTGTATGAATAGCTTTTTATAAATCACAAATGATTTCACAAATACACTCAATCCTCATGGCAAACCTGGGCACTGGGGGCTGCTGTCCTTCATCATACAAATGAAGCCCCTGGGGCCCAGAGAAGCCAACTCACTGGTCCAAGATCACACAGCTAAAGACACAACCGAGATCAGACAGAAGCTGAGTCTTGGCAAAGGCTGGCCCCCCTCCAGCTGCCATTCCACACCGAGTGTGGTTTCTCACCCGCCTCAGACCAGGTTTTGCTCTAGATCACGCTGGGCTGTTGCCAGAAATCTCCCTCTTCTGGAAGACAAAAGGTTTGCTCTGTTTGAAAAGATACAAAAGATCAGGCCTGGGCTTCCGAAAGTTAGCCCAGAAAAGGGGTTGATGATGCTCTAAGGGATACCAACCATTCCAGCCTGTAGTCCCCCAAAAGCAGAGCCTGGGACAAAGACTGGGGTTCACCCCGTTTATTAGGAGATGACCCCAAGAAGAAGTAATGGGAGATGGGAGGAATGAGTCACTGAAGGAGGCAAAGGCAATGTAATTTTGTATTTTTGGAGTAGGCACGGAAACTCGAGTCTTCCGGGGCCTCTGACTTTGGGGCTGTCCCTGAACAAGGCTGAGTGGGCTCCCACAGCCGAGCTGGAGGCAGAAAATCAGAAAGTCAGGTGTCCAGTGCGAGAGTGGGAGGCGGTGTGTAGGAACCATAACTCAAAAGGAACCATCCACCCCCACAGGTGCAGCTAAAACCAGAGACCGCCTGCGGGGATGTGCTCAGGTCACCAAAGCACCTTCTGTAGCCATGTCATCCGAATAAGTTCACAGTCCCCCTGGTAATGACTTTGAAAGTCACCCAAGTGTCTGTTTAAAAGAAAAAGCTGGTCAGGCCTCCCATCCAGTACCAACCAGCAAAAAAGTAATGATTACGTATGTCAACAATTTCTCAGCGACTTCCTAGACCAGCAATTTTCAACCAGTGCGCCACAAGAATTTTAAAACAGGCAATACCTGGCTGTTTAGGCAGGGGCTTCTTTTCCCTTAGATTGTCAAATATGACAGCAGCCAACACAACAACAGCCATCCATCCGAATGCCCTATCTTGAACCTTAAATATATAGGTCATATAATAGAGTTGCATCTTATTGGTCACTTTGCATAATAAGGTTGCATCTAATTGGTTAATTCTTAGTACCAAAAATCCTTATATACAACTATAGGCACCTGGTTTTTTTAAAAGGTCACTTTGGAGCAAAAAAGAGTAAGTAATTACTATTATTATTGTTGCTTAAATCAATATACCTATTTTTGTTAGGTTGGCAGAAAATATGTATTCAGTGTGCCACAAATTTTTACTAATTCATTTATGTGTGCCCCGAGATGACACAGGCTGAAAATCGCTGTCCTGGACTGATGGCTGGAGTGGTGCCCTCCATCCACCCACAGCAGCCCAGAAGGCTCTTGTGTCCCCTTTCTTGGGTCTCTAGTACCTGTCCGCCATGCTAACTCTCTACCAATTACCAGGTCTCCCTAGACTAAACTCCAGGTTCTATCTCCATCCTGGTCCTTCTTCCCACAAGAGGTCCTCACCAGGCTTGTGGTCCAGGTGCCCTGGGAACGATGCCAGTGAGAGCTGGCCGTTCCACCCGGGCTTGTGTGAAGATGGGGGCGCTGAGCAGCAGCCACTGGTCCAAGCCTCTCTGCACGTTTGAGGCCCCTGGTCTCACCCATCGTCTTTGTGCTCAGACCCAGGAGTAGCCACGTGATTTTCAGGGCTCATTGCAAGGTGAAAGTGCAGGGCCTCTGGTTCAAAGATTATTAAGAATTCGAACACAGTGACAGCAAAGCCAGTTAAACCAGGGATGGGGTCACACACCCAAGAAGCTGGCCTGTGTAGATCCCACCTTTTTAAAAGAAATCCCGAGGAGCCAGGGTGGGCGACTTCCAAAATAACAGCTTTGCAGCCAGATGAGCCTGGGCTGGAATCCCAACAGTCTGCATGGAGGGAAGGGGGCACATGAAAGGCACTGAGCACATGTGAGTTCTTTGCCCTCCCTCCTGTCTCCCTTCCATACTTTCGTGTCTTCTCTTTTGGTCTGGAGGAAGGAGGACACCCACCACCAGCACCATGGCCATGGTCTTAGCCTCAAAGAAACAGCTGAAGAAAGTAAGGGGCCAGGGTCTCTAGGGAAGGGGCGCTGGACTCCCCCACCCTCCTTTGACTCCACCCCCACCCTCCTTTGACTCCACTCCCACCCTGTGCCGGGGTCTGCCAGGCTAGGGCCCCCAGGGGTGCTCACCCTCCTTTTCTCAGGAGGGAAGGAGAACAGAGGGAGAGCAAGGCTGCACTGGGCCTCCACTGACTCATCACGACGCCGTGGGCAGGTCACCCTTGACGACCGTGGCCTTGGCTTTCCCATCTCTCGAATGGGGCTAATGATGCCTGCCCCTGGCCCCGGCGACAGGATGTTTGGAGAGCACCCATTACGGCTGTGTGGCTGCTGTCATTGCGTGCCAGCTAATAACACGCTGCCCTGGTGAGGCCCCAGCGGGCCCTGGAAGCTTTGGGAAAACACACTCTCCCCATCTTCAAAGCACCCCTGAGAAGCGGGTGGGAGGCGAGCCTCAGGTTATGGGGAGAGAGGAAGCTGAAGCAGTGCCAAGACCCAGGCAGCTCTGTGGCAGAGAGAGGGATGCAAGGCACTCTTGGGCCCCCCAATGGGACAGGGGAGTGAAAGGTAGTCCTGCAGAGGTGACACACTCCTGGGTTCAAGTCTCCCTGCTGCAGAAAATAAGTTAGACAGCCCAGGGCAAGGCCACCTCTCCACACTTTATCCTGAAGAGGGACTAGTGATGCTCACTGCTCGGAGTCAAGGTGAAGCTGAAGTGAATCGTGCATTTGCAAACACCAGCACCTAGTAGGTGTTCAGGAAATGTGCCCCTGGATGCCCTGCTTCCTCTCCAAGGAATAGGGAGTACAAGGTAGGGCATCAGGCCACTTTCATGTCTACATCTGACGCTTTCGGGGCTGGTGGTTGGTTGAATCTTCTCCTCTTCGTAAAATTGCATTTTACATCTGGGTTAGGCCACGGGCCGCACCTCTCTGGGCCCAGATCAGGTTGGCGATGGCACCCGAGTTCCCACTGCCTCCTGGGGACCGTCAGGAGGAGAAAGGAACAGAGGCGGAGCTGCGTTGCTGCCACAAGCAGCACTGTGTGAACACCTAACACGGCCCCTCGCTGACCCCTCTCAACGGCTGCGTTAGGATTTCTCCACTGTGCACTTGAGAAAATGGTGGCCTGGAGAGGTTAAGCAACTTGCCTTAGGTAACACCATTGCTTAGAAGCAGAGCCAGAGTCCACACGCGATCTCGGTGTCCCACAAGCCCAGTACAATGTGTGGCCCCTGAGGCCAGAAAGCCAGCTGGACTTGGCGGCTTGCCCATCTTGCCCAATCTCTCAGCTTGAGGTGGAACAGACAGGTGCTCGGAGGAGTCAGGGAAACAGCCGGAAGCAGCGGGGATCAGGCTGAGGCCCGTGCCCGGCCTGCGTTTGGGTGGCTTGGGGAAGGAATGGGTGGGGCCTCAGGGGGCACTGGCCACCGGCACATGCTGGCCCTGACTAGGGACCTGGAATCCCGGGAGAATGAAGCAGGGGCAAGAGCGGCTTCCCCAGTCACAACATAGGCTGCTTGAGTCGGTCACCACCGAGCCAAGCGCCTGCTGCGTGTCAGGCCTTGGGGATGCAGACCGGAGAACACACAACCGTGCCCTTCAACTGCGTAGGTGACATTAGCCGCCCAGCTGGGGAAACGGAAGCTCAGAGAAGCAACACCTCTAAAGCCACACTGTGCTTGGTGGCAGCGCTGGGACAAGAACCCAGAGCAAACCCAGTGTCCTTTCCTCTACACAGGCTGGCACTGGCCAGGGAAAGAGAGTCCACATGCCACTGATTATCCAACCAGGCACTTCTGAGAGTGAAAGGGGATGTGTTAATAACTGCATCTAGGACAGCAAGCTCAAACAAGGCTCTCCCAGGCAAAGCGGGACATGTGGGCACAAGAACCGTGAGCCACAGTGACAGCTGCTTTCCACATCACTGAACTGTCATAGCCACACCGAAAAGCGGGTGTTAGCATCACACCTCCATTTGACAGATTCGGAAACTGAGGCCAAGCTTGATCACCTGGATTCAAGACCCCAGAGCCAACAGACAACCACGGAAGAGGAGCCAGTGGGTAGAATCTGGGCCTGAAGAAAGAAAAAAAAGAAAGCAGGGTATTTTTAACTGATCCAGTCACCTTGGGGAGGGGTTTCGGCTGGTGTCTGTCCACTGTGAATAGGCAAGACCACGGCAAGCTGGCTCTTAAATGTGTTCACTGTCCCCTGGGGAAAGGAGCCATGGGTGGCCCGAGGTAGGGATGGGGGTGGGGCAGGGGAGGGGTCTAGCTTAGCCAGGAGTGTTCCTCATTCCTGGAGTGACAGGGACCTAGAAGGAGCCACCACCGGTGGCTCGGCCTCCCTGGGTGCGGCCTCTCTGAGAGGGAAACCCTCAGCTTCCTTCCTTTTTTTTTTTTTTTTTTTTCTAAAGCAGATTCAAAAGCAACAAGTCTGGGGTCTAAGGACCAGGGCGGCATGGAGAGGAGCCATGCCATCGTTCAAGTCTGAGGGAGCACAGTGCCTCAAACTGGATGGGACCAGCGGAGGGACAGGGGAGAGGCATGCAGGCCAACCAGAGCCAGCCCAGCCATGGGAGGTCGTGCCAGCCCCTCCACCTGGGAGACCAGGAGGGCTAGGCCCCGGCTGTGCCTTGGGTTCTGGGGCCCAGGGGCACGGCTCCCCTCAGCCCCACCTGCCAGCCCTCTCTGCTTTCTAACAGGAAGTGCCTTCCTCTTTCTATGTTTCCCTCTTTGGCCTGGACTCGGCTATCCCCAGCCCCGAGTCAGGGTGACTTTCAGGAAACTGTCATTGTGAAAAACCCAAACCACTCCCAACCGGCTGCCTCTCACCACCTGGGGTGAGGTGCCTGTGATCGGAGCGGCCAGGGCCACGGAGCCGTTCGCGTGGGCCCTGACTCTGTCGGAAGGAGGGCCCACGGTGATGGCAGCCCGGCCCCCACCCGTCCCCACCATGCACACGCATGCACGACTGAGGAAGGCTGGAGGACAGAGGGAAGGCCCGCACACAGAAAGGGAGCTGACTACCAATAACAGCTTTCACTTCTTTACATGTTGAGACTTGAACCCAGAATCGAGACAAACAAGGCAAAAAGGAGCCGAGGGACAGCAGAGGTCCCAACACCAGGGTTGGGTCCCAGTGGCCCCAGGAGAAGGAAGAGGAAAGACATAGAGGCTGGAAACTCACTCGGGCCCATGACATTCAAAACTTCTCTGCCCTCCACCCCATGGCCCTATGGCCCCATGGCCCTGCTTCCCGTTGTCAAATAAATAAGGCCACCTCGAGGCATCAGGGGCCAATGACAATTTGCTCTGGTACTTCTACTTTGGTAAAAGTTTTCTGGTAAACAAGGACCCTATCCCAAAGAAGAGATCTCATGGGGTGGGAATTCAGGACCTGGACAGGCGGATGAATAGGCGTCCTGCACCCCAGGGTGGCGGCTCACGTGGTAGTGAGGCCCCACCTCCGCTGCCCGTGTCAGGATGCGTGCCCGGCTCCCCGTTGGCAGTGGGACCCGCGGCTGGGCCTCTGGACTTCTCCAGAGCCACCCCCCAGGCCTGTGTGGCCAGCAGACAGGATCTCCATCTCCCCTGAGTGATCTCAGCAAGGCACAGCTCACGCGCTCCCTGAGAAGTCCTCCTTGTCCATTAAAAAGAGAGGGAGGGAAAGTGAGCAGAGTTTTACAAAACTTAAAAGGTTACCATCAAAATAATCAAAGGCAAAACAGGTCGCCTCTGATTCCCCTTTGAAGCTATTTCACAAACTGGATTCCTTTCCTTTGACCGACTTTCCCAATGCTCACATATTTACCTTGCGGAGGAGTCTGGTAACCACCCCCTCCCCACCTTGCCAGTGCTCAGCTCTACACCTGCCCCCACCCCAAGCCACCCCAGCTGCCCTCCAGAGCCAGCAACACCTCCGGCAGGACCCGGGTTCCAGTGCAGGAGCTGAACTTCTCCCAGTCCCCCTCTGAAGGGGCAGTTAGACTCCCATTTCACAGATGAGAAAACTGAGGCTCAGAACAGCTAAGGAGCTTTCACAACCAGCTAGTCCAGGCTCGCTGGCCCCAAGCCCAGGGTTCTGCCCACCACATGAGCAGTTCTCACACTTTGGTCTCAAGGGATCTTTATGCCCTTAAAAATTACTGAGGCTCCCAGTGAGCTTTCATTCTTGGGGCTTATATCTACTAACACTTACTGTATTAAAAAATAAAAATCAGAAAAGTTTATCTTTATGAATGCACTTAACCACACAAATTCATTTCCTATTAACATAAATAATATCTTTTCATGAAAAATAACCTTATTTTCCAAAACGAGAAAAAAATTCATGAGAAAGGAAGCATTGTTTTCCGTGTTACAGACCTCCGTGATGTGGGGCACAAGAGAAGAGACCTGGATTTCCCCGTCTGCTGCTGACTTGATTATGGTGCACCATGCTGTTGGCGTCAGAGGATAGGAAGAAAATTCTAGAATCTCACAGAGCCTCTGGAAATGTTCCCACACCAGACTTTGAGAATCTCTACACTATGTCATCTTGCCTCATTTTTTGATGCGCCAAACCCAAGTTCTTTTTATTTTCTTAAGATTTTATTTATTTTAGAGAGATGGGGAAGGGAGGGAGAAAGAGAGGGAGTGAAACATCAGTGTGTGGTTGCCTCTAGCACACCCCCTACCGGGGGCCTGGCCTGCAACCCAGGCATGTGCCCTGACTGGGAATCAAACCAGCGATGCTTTGGTTCGCAAGCCTGCGCTCAATCCGCTGAGCTACACCAGCCAGGGCCCAAACCCAAGTTCTTAAAATGGGGCTTATGCAATGTAAATGCTTACTATGTTTGTTGAGTGAATACTAAGTGAGTCCAGAGCAAAGCTAGGTGAGAAGAAAGTCAAACTTGGCGGGAGAAAGCAGGTCTAGGCTTTTCCTGTGGGGGTCCACTACCTAGGCCCTGCCTTTCCACGGGGTGCAAGAGGAAAAGGAGGGTGGGCAGAACTCTCTCAGTCGGGGCTGCTGTGAGTGGCTGTGCGGGTCGTGGGCTCTGCAAGAGCATCAGAGATGTTCGGTGCAGGCGGCAATCCGGGTCTTGTTCTGCCCACCAAGCCTTGCGCCCTGGAGCATGGCTGAGCACAGGGAGCATTTTTAAAGTTTGCACAATGCCCCTGAGTGTACCGACAGCAGCCAAGGCCATACTCCATATGTGTGAGTCCCCCAGACACACCTGGGGTAGTGAGGGACAGGTAAGTATGAGATTCTTGGAGAAGGTGCCGGCGACCCTGGGCTGAGCCATGCGGGCAGGACGGCAACGACTGGACAAGTATCCTCATGTCAGCGCCTCTGCCACAGCCCGGGCCAACTCTGAACCAGCCCTGAACCCACACAGCAAGGGGCACCTCCTGCCCACGCAGCCCTGGACACCGGAAAAGGGCGCCCAGGGCCGGGCAGCACGGGGTGCTCGTCTCGGTGGTGTTTCGGAGTGGTTCTCCACTCTGGGCATTTATTGGCCATTGTTGGGAGACTGGTTCTGTTGTCACAGCTCGGGGGGAGAGGGAGGCTGCCCAACATCCTACTACGCGCAGGACAGCCACGCCCCGCCCAGCAAATAGTCTCCAGCCCAAAACATGGATGGTGCTGAGGTTGAGGAGCCCTGCTGCAGCGAAAAGAACATGGGCTCCAAACTCCGAGGTAGCAGGTTCAAATCCCAGCTCGGCCACTTTCTAGTTCTGTGCCTTTGGCAGATCACTTAACCGGCTTCCCAGGGCATGGTACCTACCCTGCAAGACTGCTGAGAGGTTCGAAGAGAGGGAGCACCCACACTTGCCAAATGACGGCAGTGGTCCCTCCACTCAACGGAGCTAGCAGCCATAGTGACCTTAACAATGACCCTTGTATCCTGTGCCTGTCACTGGCTGGCATCTGTGGGCTGCTGGGTGAAGGATGTTTCTGCTTCTTTTCAGGAAGCTCACAGCCCAGCAGCCAAGTAAAACTTCCACAACTGAAGCTATTTAGGTCGACATGCATGTGAACAGGGACTGGAATGCTCAAAAATAAGAGGGTTTATGGGTAGAAAGTTTTTTTTTCTCTTTTTTTTTTCCAAAAAAAGAAATCTTTAATGTTATTTTTATGTTGTTTTTCCCATCAAAAGGAAAAAGGGGAGGAGGAGAGTGAATTCAACTTGTTTTTAAAAAAGAAAACATGTAAATGGTTGACAGTGAACATGGGGCCCTTCATCTTAGGTCTCGATGATGGTCTGGGCATAAACCTAATTTCCACCTGTCGAAGAACCATTTTCTCTGGCATGGTTGACATTTAACAGAGGCAGATATGGGATCTTTTGTAGAGTGAAGCACAGGCCCCTTTATTCATCTGCCCTGATCACCTACACTTTCATACTGAGTAAAAATGGACCCCCCAGCATAAGCCCTGTAAGTATTGGGTAGGAGGTGTGAGTGGTGAGTAGAGTCAATCAGGGAAGGCTGCCTGAAGGAGGCAAGGTCTGTGCCACATTTGTGAAAGCAGGCCTCAGGGAGGAGGAGAAATGTCACCTAAGAGATAGAAAGATAGTGCAAAGGCTTAGGGACAACAGCCCCAAAGAGACCAGCCTTGGGGAAGCCTTGCTAAGACACTTTGAACACAGACCCCTGGGGCTGCCTGAGCTTCAGGTGGAAAAGCCAGTGGGCCAGGTAGAAGTGAGTCGGGAAGACTTCATCACCCCAATGCCCTGCAGGCTGTCATGGCCCTATTACTAAGAAGCGGGCTCCCTCCTCACACTCACATCTCCCCACGCCCACCCACAGCACGAAGGCCCCAGCGCTGACTGATTCTCCATCCCCAACCCCAGCCTGCCCTGGACTCTCCTCTGTCCTCCAGGCCCCTCACACAGCCCCCCAACCCGGGGCATCCTGGGCAACTAACTTCCCCCCTCTGTAAGATTCAGCTTCCTAGTGCTCAGCATAGGGTGGATGACAGTCACTTCCTAGGGGTGTTGGAAGGGACCATGAGGAAAGGGCCAGACACCCTGCCTGCCACCCACTCCTTCTTAAGGAAGGGTGCATGCAGCTCCCCACTCCCATACCCCACCCCCAGCTGCCCCACTCATGCTCAGGTGGGCCTCTGGCTGCCTGGAAAGGGGCCAGACACCCTGCCCACCCCACCATTCAGCCTGCAGTTGTCACCTCTTCCCCTCCCCTGCCCCCTCCCCTAGCTCCAGAAACTGCCTCCGCCATGATGCAGTTACTTTGGTGAGAAAACTGACTTCTCCCGAGGGCCAATGGGAGCTCACTCGGTCAGAGTTAGAACAGATTTCTCTGGCTACCTGAGATCACACCCCCTCCCGTGGGGCAGAGGAATCCTGTTCGGTGAAAAACAAAACAAAGCAAAACAAAACCTGTTGCCTTCTGTTTACGAACTTCATTTCAAAACACTGGACCATGTTGATCTTTTGACAAACATGGTGTTGGGCAATGCCTCCAGGGGCCAAGAGAGACACCCAGGGAACGTCCCCCTATGCAGGGGGCCGTTACAAAGGGCTTTGAAGTGGCTGAGCCAGGCACACACACTTAGACGGGGACTGGAGGGATGGGATAAAGAAGAAGGGTCCAGCCACTCAGACACAGCACCTTTCTTTCGAAGGCCAATATCCTGCAGAGAGCAGAAGTTGCTGCCACCCTTGGGGCATGGTGGCAGGAGGCTGGTGCCATCCCCAGATGACCACAGTGTGTCACCACCGAACACCCCTTCCCTTCGGACCCGGATCCTGAACCTGCACCCAACTATGGAGGAGTTCTCTTACCCCCTCACCGCACCTCCAACCCCCCCACGCAGCTCTGCCTGCTGATGGAGAACCGGCCCCCAGGCACAGGCCCAGACCAGGGGGACAGGGGACAGAACCGGGACAAAATCCCAGCCCCGTGGCGCTCCAAGCTGCGTGATATCTTGGGCAACTTACTAACCTTCCTGTCTGTGTTGTCTTTTGTAAAATCCAGATAATGACAGGACCTACCTCATAGGACTTCTGAAAATTCAGTGAGATTATATAAAACTCTAGGAAGACAACTGGTGCGCACATATGGGCTCGTAGGTAGTGACAGGGGACAGGCATTCAGCAGCAGAAGGGTGTCATCTTCCCAGGAGACGTCTGCCTTCACCCTCCCAAAGCCGAGATAAGCAAATCCCTGGGGACTCATGCTGCAGGTTAAAAGCTCCTGCCCTTTTATCAGCTGAATCCAGGCTTTCCAGAGAGAAAAGATGTATTAAGAGCAGCCCCCAGGATTTCTCGGAAGGACAGAGTGCTTTTGTTCAGGGTGTGGGGAGAGGGGCACCATAAACAACTTGATGGGTACCTGGGAGGCATGTGAGACAGAGAGGGGGCGTGGGAGGGAGTCTCAGCAGGAGGCAAGTGCTCTGCTTTGGGAAAGCAGGAGACTGGGGAGGGGCAGCGATGGGGGAGAAGACGAGGCTTCCCCTGGAGTCCCCGAAAATCTTCAGGAGCGTCCCCAAGTCCCAGGTGCCTGGGGACTTGGGGTGAGGTCTAAAACTCACACCAGGGGTGATGTAGTGCAGGACCAAGGCTCCCCCTGGAAGGAACCGAAGTCATGGAAGAGCTTTGTGTTTCCACGGGCAAGGAAACAGGGGATTTGTGAACCGAAAAACCATGAAGTAGAGAACACATGGCTGACTCTGAGGAAAGAGAGCAGCATCTGGAAGTTGGGGAAACAGAGGCAGAATCCAAAGTGCGTGGGGGGGGCCAGTACCAAAGGGTGATGGGGTCGTGTCCATGAGAACCTCTTGACAATGGCAGAGGCTGTCAAACTTTGCTCAAGACAGCCTGTGACCCACTACCCACATGCAGAAAGTGACCTGTGCACACACACACACAGAGGAAAACATGGAGACAGTTTGGGGTTTGGGTTCGGGGGTGGCCGTGGCCATTTCATCCAGATCTTAAAGTGCAGGATGGCCCCTCGACATCTGGGTTTCGTGTGCAAGAACACATTCAGAAGTGCCCCCCCCCCCGCCGCCCCGCTGCCTCAACTGCCCTCACAGGGGCCGTGTCCCTGCATTTGTCTCTGTACCTGTGTGTCATGCTTCTGTGACTGGAAGTCTGGGGTCCCCATGTCTGTGTGTCTCTGTACCTGCTTGTCCCTACGTCTGTGGATTTGTCACTGGGCGCCCCTGCAGGCCACGGAAGCCGAAACACAGCTGCCCGTGAGGTTCTCAGACTTCTTTCTCCAGGGACCCTCGGTGTCATGGATCCGAGAGCAGGCGGGCAAAATTCTGGCTTCGTTGTGGAATCAGAAAACCCCAGAGCTGGAAAAGGCCTTGGAAATGCCTTGGCTTAAGCACCTCCTTTCAGAAATGAGGGAAACAGGACACGTGGTATGGGAGGGCGGGGACAATGGGGGAAGGAGAAAGAGCACAGAGAGTGGGAAGTTCCAGAACTGTACCACCCGTCCAGTAGCCACTGGTCGTATGTGCCTAGTAAGCCCTCGGAGGGTGACAAGTCCAAGGTGAGAGGTGCTATAAGTATAAAATACACCCAGATGGAAAAAAGATGTAAAATTGCACAATAATTTTTATATTGATTGCATGTGGAAATGATTATATTTTGGGATATATTGAGTTTATAAAGTTAATGGTATCTGTTTATTTTTTACTTCTTTTTAAATAAGAGTACCAGAATCAACTTGTGATGCAGTTCCCATCCCTGACCCACTTTATATTTGTATGGGACACACTGACTTAGAACCTCACACCAGACGTTTAACCTCTCTGAGCCTCAACTTCCCCACCTATAAAATGGGTGTGATGATCCCTCGATCGGGGTTATTGTGAGGATTCACTGAGAGCACGCGAAAGTGCTTTCCATTCTAAAGAGTTGTTCAGATGAGGGTGGGCCGTGGTGGTGGTGGTTGTAACTCAGATTCTGGCCAAGAGGCCAGGGGTAGAAAGAATGAAGGATTTAATAGTTTGACCTTCTGGCAAACACCCACGAGGGCCAGCCCTGAGGGTAGGCAGGGCATGCAGCCGCCCACTCGCCATGGTTTTCGTGCTAGAGAAAGTGTGACACCCGCCCCGAACCCCCAGACCCATTGCTCAGACCTACTCTTTCAAAAGCCCAAGTCACCACATTCTCGCTCAGCAACCAGCCTTTGAGCAAACCACACTGCCCTCGCCACCCCTGGGCCCCAGCAGTGCCGCCCGCCTCTGCCGAGAGGGGGCCGCATCCTTGCAGGGTAGCACAAACCCTTCTTCCCTGAGACACCCGTCCTTAAAAAGACCACTTGATCCACAACAAGGCTTTTTCTCTGCTCGTTGCCAGGGACCCAGGGTCCCAAAGCTTTCAAAGACAGGGAGATGGCCCCAAACTTGGCCTGGGGGCACCAGCCTCTTCCTGGGACCATCACACCAGGCAATCCCTGTTGCAATGGTGGTCTCGTAACAATCGCTTACAAACCCAGTTAGGCAAGCTGTTTTTGCGTGATGGGGCTATCTTGAGTAAACAGCATCCTATGTCCCCTGCCGGTCACTTGCTCAAGACATTGCTGGACATTGCATTAGAGTCACTGACACATGGAGTTTTGAAAATGAAAACAGGCCCTCTGGCTTACGCGCAGATAGCATTTAACCCATTCCTGACTGCACCAGGTTTTCCCAGGGCCCCGGGGCCCCAGAATGGATGTTGCCACAATGCAAACGGAGGGTGTCGGTCGGGACAAGGTGGAGCCTCAGGCCACCTGCAGGAGGAGGCTTCCACAGGTGAACAGGCCAGCTGGGGTCTGCCTCGGTCTAAGGACATGGGCGTCTGGGCGTCTGGGGCTGTGGAGCTTACTGGACTAAACCTGGGGCCCAGGTTCTACCCCTAGGGTGCTGGGCAAATAAGTATTGGCCCATTCTATTGATTCCCCCCCTTACCCTGGAAACCTTTCTTACCGATTTCAGACCCTGAGTTGAAAGAAGTAAGCAAGATGTATTGATATGTCAGACTTAACAAGCCAGCCCAAAACATAGCAGCTTAAAACAATAATGACTGGCGATTTCCCACAGTTCCACTGGTTGGCTACACAAGTTCTCTGCTAACTCCCATGGCCCCATTCACTGGAACAGTTCATTGGGACAGAAGGCCCACCTCGGCCTCACGACTTGGCAGCTGGTGGGGGCTGGAGGTCTCAGGAGATTTCCAGGAGGTGAGGATGAAAGCCACACAGTACCTGGAGGCCTGCGCTCCGGACCCCCCACAACCTCACTCCTACCACAGTCTGTTGGGCTCACAGGATCAGCTCAGGTTCAAGGGGAAGCAAAACAGACTCTGTTTCTTAATAGGACTTGCTGCATAATAACATTTTTCAATCTACCACAAGGTGAGAAAGTGTAAGTGATTCCACAGAAAACTTTCCCCACCGTTAGAAGATGATTTGGCGAAGTTCTATTCTCCGAACGGAAATTCAGACCCCCATCCTACAAAGAGCTGTTCCACGTCGTGTGAATGGAAGTACCAAGGGGACCCAGTGGGTTCTCATCAAGTTGAACGTTCAGTGCAGCGATTCTCGGCCCTGGCTGAACGTTAAAGTCCCCTGAGAGGCACTTCCAAACCCCAAGTTTGTGGGCCCCACCCAACACCTGCTGAGTAAGACCTGAGATAGAGGGGCCTCTGTGCGTGTTTTGGGGGGAGTTAGGGAATTGAGCATTTTCAAAACCTTCTCCAAACCGGGGTGAAGAACTGCTGGATTAGCAAACCAGCTTTATGGGAAATCAGGCCAAGGCAGGATATCTCGAAATGTGTGCACGGGCCTCCCTTTACAGTGGGCTACTGCTCGGCCCAACCTGACCAGCTCCTGTTGGGGTACGCAGCCTCACACCGGCGTCGGGAGGGAACAAGACACCGTCCCTGCCCTCAGATTAGAGCTGACACTCGCCTCGGGCCAAGCCCCACTCTGTGGCTTCCGCTGCAACTCATTCAGTCTCCATAGCTCCATGAGACGGTTGCCATTATGAACCCCATTGACAAATACTTCCTCACCCCAATACCCCCACCCCAAACCAGCCGGGGGTCCAAGAATTCAACCCAATTCTGACACCATCTGCCCAAGGCAGCACGGATTCCACAGGTTAAGAGTTCGGTCCTATACAACTGCACACTCACACACACACACACACACGCACGCACACACGCACGCAGACTTCAGGTGTCAGCCACAACCCAGGCTTTTGCCCAAAACTCTAACCAACAGGCTACTGCCTGGAGGCTCCAACAACCCCCTCCAACTCAGGCCAATCACAAGTCCAGGTTATTTTATGACCTGTACTTCTAACCAACAGCCTAGAAACCAGAGGTTCCCGTGACCCCTTTCTTGGGTTCAGGTCATTTGCTAGATTGGCTCATAGGACTCAGGAAGGCCCTTCACTCGCTAGGTTATCACTTATTACAAAGGGTATTAAAGGTTATGGGTCAACAGCCAGATAAAGAGATACATGGGACAAGGTCCCAGAGGAAGCAGCTTCTGTCCTCATGGAGCTAGGGGCCTGGTACAGTGGCAGGCGGAAGCGTCTGCCCGCCCCACGTGAAAGGTCTCCAGCAAAAGGGCCAAGGAGCTGCCCGGTGCGTGTGGGGGCTTCATCCCACAGTCGTGGTGAACTAAGTCTTCAGCCGTCAGCAACTAAACTCAGCCTCCAGTCTCACTCCCCTGGGGGGTCAGCTAAAAGTTCCAAATCTTCTTTTTTAATTGTATTTTTTCCATTACCATTTATCCTCCTTGTATTCCCCTCAACCCCCACCGCCCTGCAATCACCACACTGTCGCCCATGTCCATGAGTCCGTTTTCTTTTTTACTCTATCCCTCCCCCCAATCTCCCCCAAAAGTTCCACATCTGTAATGGTTGATTCAAACCATTAAACCAGCCATTAAAGTGGTTGATTCCCCTGCCCACTCCCTTGAGTGGGGACTCTCAAAGTCACCTTTATTAACATAACATCTTTACCACTCTCCACACCTGGGGAATGACTAGCGTCTGGGGAGCTGTGCGGCAGGAACGGTGGATGAGGACCAAATATCCTATAAATCACAGTATCACAGTGGGGTTTGACACACTCCACAGCCAATCAGATGGTAGAGTTGGAGCGTCAACCCGTGTCACCTGGCTGCAGAGCCCCTGCCCTTAACCTCTAGACCACCTGCCTCACTCAGAGCGCGCAATGGCCAGGCAAGGACTGGGGCCTCCTGATGCAGATCAGAAACGCGGCTGCACCCCCACATGCCTGAGGCTAGCTTCCTGCCTGCCGCGTTCTACCAGTATGGGAGGTTCTTCTGCACCAGGAGACCACCAGCTGAAGGTCTGAGCACCCTCTGAGGACAGGCTGTGCAGAAATCTCCCCATGGACAGTTCCCAGGTGCCCTGGAGAAATGGGCATCATTGCCTTGGGATTAGAGGTCAGGTTGGGGGGACAAGGGAGGTAGGCCAGGTGCCCCAGTTGGACCAATTCTGATTTCTGGTTACCTATTACCAAAAGACAGGTATCCCCCAAATATCCGTGAATGTTTAGGTAAAGCCCAAAGCAGACAGTCTATTTGTACCATTTTCCCTTCTCATTTAATCACTTGAGGATGAGACAGATTAAAGTCCTGCCCACACCTCCTGACAGCAGCCAAAAACAGGGAGTAGGGCCTTCGGGAAGGGCCCAGGATGGGTGGTAATTGGTTTTACTTGTAAGCACTGATATGATACTACTGAGTGCTCCGACACATTAACTCATTTCAGCCCCACAACAGCTCTGTGAGGAGGGCACCACTCTTACCCCATGCAGAGACTAGGAAACAAGGAACCGAGAGGGTAACTGGCTCACTCGATGGCACACAGCTAGGAAGAGGCAGAGCCGGGGCTTGAACCCAGGCAGCCTGGCTCCAGAATCCATCTTTGGGTAGTCTGGTTTTCCCTGCAGCCTCTGCCTGGGTTCCTGGTGCCAGTGGTCTCCTGGGAAGGTTGTAAACACAGTGCAAGGTGAACCCTCACACCCCGCTGGCTCTTAAATCTGGTTGGAAACAGTGCGAAGGCTAACCAGTTTCTGGCGTGGTTGTGGCACAGGTGTGTCCTCACAGACACCCACTTCAGGACCTAACCCCGCCATGCCTCTTTCTTCCCCAGGGCGCTGCCCTGATCGGAGTGAGCACACCGCCCACGCCAACCCGAGCAGCTGGCTCGTAACCTCCCAATGGTCAGAAGGGAACAGTCGGCTTGGAGAGGCCGTAAGTGAGGTGCTCAGAGCCATACGGCTAATCAATGGCAGAGCTTGAAATTACCCCCTCAGCTTCTGCCCCTCACTCCATCTGATTCTTTCTAGGGCCCGTTGAGGGGAGTCCGCAGGAACTGTGGCCATCTTTGGGGGAACTGAGGCACAAAGTCAGGTGATCAGTATGTATAGCCAGGCCTCTTAACTCCTAAGCAGGGTCCTCTCCCTCTTCCTGCTGCCGCCGTTGGTCCATGTCTGCAGTCCGCCAGCCCAGCCCCTGCATTTCTGGAATCTGCTCAAACATCAGTTTAGAGTCCAGAACCTCCGAATGGCCCGGTGGATGTCCTGTCCCGAAGGGAAGAGGTCAAGTCTTGGCCGGCAGTTATTTCAGGGCCTGCAAGCCCCTCCTGCTCCTCTCAGGGTGTCCAGAGACCCAGTTCCAGCCCCTGGGTGGATGGGGCGAGCAGTGACTGAGGAAGGAGACGGGTGTGGCTGGAGCCACATTCGAACGCAGCCGCCCCTGCAGCACCAGTGCCAGGAAGCTCAGTGATAACAGTAGGTCCCGTGGGCTGAGCACTCGCTGCTGAGCGCTTGGTCGATCCAAGCGCTACACGCCTGACGTCTGCTGGGCTGTGGGCTCTACAGAGCACTTGGATGTTCACAGCCCTCGGAAGGGGTGGGGCCTGAGGATCACCTGGCACCGACACTGGCCAGCATGTGGCTGTGGCCCGAGGGTCTGTTGGGGTCCCACCCCAGCCCTCAAAGCCTAGGCCCTGCCCCACACATACCCTTTCCCAATCTTCATTTTGCAATCAGTTAGTCTGACCCAGTAAACATTGGTGGACCAGAAGAAGCACCTTTCTTGACCCTTTTCCATCTGTTTGAAAAAAGAGCCCAGGGGTGTGTGGGAGGAAGGCTTCAGGCTTCAGATGTAAGGTCCAGAGAAGGCCTGGCTGCCTGGGCACCAGCAGCATCGCCAACGCTTCCCAACGGGTCCCACGCTCAGTGAAGAAGAGGAAATCTCTGGACAGAACACTGGAAAGCAGTCTCATTGTCCATGATTTACCTGGGGGCGGTGCAGGGTGGGGATGTAGGTCCAAGTTTAGAGAAGTATTTCAAAACAGCTTGCTGTGCAGCCTTAGGCAAGTCACTAAAGGTCTCTGAATTCCTTTCCCTGCAGTGAGATAGTAGATAGCCCTGGCTCCCTCTCTGCTTCACAGGATTAATGACACTGTACAAGTAGTCACATGAGCCTTTCACCTCAACAGAGGTCCTGCTTCTCCCATCTTATTCCCACGAGAGACCTGTGAGGTATACAGGGTGCATTTCATCTTCCCCACAGTGCAGTTGAGGAATCCAAGGCACAGAAAGGTGTAGTCCCCCCATCACAAGGCTTGATAAGTACCTAGCAGGTATGTGCACAGGGAGACTTGCAGTGATCCCAGAGAAGAATGAGTGATTTGCCTGAGCTCCCAGGTAAGCACCACTGTGCAGAGACCCAGCTTTGAAAGCCACCGCCTTCCAACAATGATGGACTTCCAGGTGGAAGAGAAAGAGGCCTAATAAGTTGGACCAAAAGCAGCCTGTCCCTCCCGTGGGCCCCTCGTGTACCCGAGCCATTTTTAGGACACTCGTATCTGGCCTTTCATAGATGTTTAACAAATGCTTGTTGTAGGAAGTGAGAGGAGACAGGTCCTGGATGGCTCTTAGGCCTGGGGCTTGAGCCACTTGGTGCACGACAGTGCCATTCATTGAGTTGGGGAGACTGGGAAAGGAGGAGCCTGGGGAGGGGGGTCCAAAATTCGCTTTTGGAGGCATCTTGTTTGAGCTGCCTCTGTGGGGTCCAAGTGGGTAACAATAAGAAAAAAGAAACAAATAGCTGGACGAGGAAATAGCCGGAGGACCTGAACAGACTTCTTCCAAAAGCAGACATACAGATGGCCAACAGGTACAGGGAAAGGTGCTGGTGAATCATCAGGGAAATGCAAATGAAAGCCCCAAGGCACCTGTTGAAGAGCATCAAAAAGATAAGAGATGACAGGTGCTGATGCGGACTGGGGGAAGGGGAGCCCCTGGCAGGGGAGCCCCGGCACCTTAGGTGGGGATGTGCATTAGATTTCTGCTAGAGAAAACAGCATGCAAGTGCCTCAAAAACTGAAAAATAGAGCTACCGTATGACCCAGAAATTCCACTTCTGGGTATATTTTCAAAGGACATGAAATCACTGCCTTGGAGGGATCTCTCTACCCCCATGTCCATTGCCGCGTTATTTACAACAGGAAAGACAGAAATAACCTAGGTACCCATGGATGGACGTATAGATAAAGAAGATATGATATATTTTCTATTATATATATATATATAATGGCTGAATATTATTCAGCCATTAAAAAAAGGAAATCCTGCCATTTGCAACATGGATAAACTTCAAGGGCATCATATTAAGTGAAATAAGTCAGAAAGAGAAGACAGATATTGTATGATCTCATGTTATGTGGAATCTAAAAACTATAAACTCGTAGAGACACACAGGAGCAGAGAGGTTGCCAGGGCCCAAGGGCTGCCGGGAAATGAGGCGATGGTCACAGGGTGTAAATTTCCAGTTGTGGGTTCTGAGGATCTAGTGCACCGCGTGGTGGCTGTATAGTATTGTGTTGTGTTGCCACAGTAACGATGAAAAACACGGTATTGTACACTTGAGAGTTGCTGAGAGGAGATCTTAAAAGTTCTTACCTAAAAAAAAAAAAAAAAGGTAATTATAACTATGTGAGGTGAAGGATGTGTGAAGTAACCTTATTGTGGTAATCCGTTCACAATGTGTCCGTGTATCAAATCTCCACATTGTACCTCTCAAACTTACACAATGTTAGGTGTCGGTTAAACTCCATAAAGCTGAGGGAAAGATTGTTTTAAGGAAAGGGAGGGAGCAAGAGCTGTGTCCTTGAAGTCAGGGGACCAAAACGTCTCCAAATAACAGGCGTGGCCAGCTTTCTCAGGACGTGCCTCTTCTGAGCAGTGTGGCTCCTGAGTCCATTCCTATAAGCTACCGAATCCCCTCAATCCTAAAATGCGCTTTTTGCTTTCAAATTGTAGCATCGTAGAAATCAGGGTACCCCTTGCTTAAATGTGCCCCCATCACACATGCCAAACCTGCCAGAAAATAAACAAACAATCAGGGGAGAGGGGACATGTTGTCATGACGAGGAGAGAAAGGCACCAACAAAGAGGCAGGAAGGATCTAGCATTTATTAGGCATCTTCTGTGGTTCAGCAATCGGGCTCAAAGTGTTACATTTTGTCTCATCAAACATCGGGAGAGAGAGAGAATTTACAAGGGAAGGTGAAAGTTTTCCAGTTTAGCCTGAGAGAGGATCAGATCCTTATTCCTGAAAAGCAATACAGGAAAAGCCAAGTTCGCGTTGGTTTGCAACTCACCCTCACTCCCATCCCCCCAACACACCACCAAAGAAGTGACCAAATTCAGTGTTCTGTCAAAATGTGTGGACAGCTTTTAACATATACGACCACAGTAAGTGTTCCCCCAAGTCGTGGATGTTCACAAACACCAGGAGACAAGTCTAAAACACAGGTAGGAGGCGGGAGAGGATCATAGGGCAGGGGAAAGGGGGAAGGGTTTTCAGGAACATCTATGAAGGACCCATGGACAAAACCAAAGCAGGGGTAGGATCGAGGGTGGGAGATGGGGATGGCTGGGGTGGGGGCAGTGGTGGGGGAAAACGGAGACAACTGTACTTGACCAACAATTTAAAAATAAATAAATAATAATAAATAAATAAATAATAAATTAATAAATAAAATCTTTCAGCTTTGATCTAAAAAAAAAAAAAAACATAGGAGAATACCTCTTGGCTTTTGAGAGCTGTGCTTGCAGACTCTGGCTCATTTCCGCTGCACTAAGCCACACCGACTTGCCCTTGAGCTGGGCTTGCTGGCGTCTCACATCTGCTGTCTTTGAATGGAAGCCCCTCTGGGCTTGGAGCACCTGCCAGGAGGGCAGAGGGACAGGGAAACGGACTGAGTTGCTTCTGCTAATTTTTAGTTGCTTAGTCACTGTAAAGTCAGCAGCTTTGTGAATGACACTGATCTTTGCTATTATCTTTTTCTTTTTTTAAAAGCTCTAACCGAAGATAAGTGTGGCCAATTTTAGCCATAGGGAACAGGAAATAGAGCTTAACCCTTTATGCCCTCAGAGGCAGCAGTAAAGCCGAGGAAAGACAGATAGTGAAACCAGACTTGCCCTTCTCTGGGATCAGATACCCTGCAAGGATGTCCCTGAGGGCTTTCTTTTCTTTTCTCTATTCCAGGGAGCAGCGTTTCCCTCCTTACCTGGGAGGAGGTGAGCCATTTGTCAGCACCTCTCCTCGGAGCCCCGTCCCTCCTTCCCCAAGGGCCCACCTCTCCCTCTGCAGCCAAGCCAAGTCTGTCCAAGAGAGGCCCACGCTGCGAGGGACCAGCCACCTCAGGAACTGGCTGGGGCACCTTGGTTTTTCCCAGACAGCACTGAGGGCCGGGTCCTACCAGGACTCCCAGCCCGATCCTATCTCCTGTCTCCCAGTGAAGCAATCACGTAATTAGCTGTGTTAATACCCAGGACTCCTGGGGCCTCCTGTCTCAACCTGGAGCCCAGGCGCCTGTCGCAATGAGCACTCAAATGACTATTCAGCTCCCCTCCAACCAGGCAAGTGGAGAAAAATGGAGTCTCTCGCTGGACCAGCTGACTAGCCCCCAATTCTACTCCCCTGGGCTAGGCTCTGTCTCCAGGACAGGTTTATCCAGAAAGCTGACCCCTCGGAGCCACAGAACACTGTTGTGACATGAAACCGAAATGCCAAAACAGCCCCAGAGATTCTGGACCTGACTTTGGAGGGCTGTTTCGTTAACCAACATCTTTTGAGTCCCCCCACCCGCCACGGGCCAGGTCCTATAGTGGTTAGTGAAACACTGTAAGGAAGATCCTCTGACCTCCAATTTCCTACTGTTTCGTAAAGGAAGACACGGATGGTGTCTGAAAAGGCAAATGAGCTGGGTGGTATGTCTGCGCTGATGGAGCAAAGAGGGAAATCCTGCCCTGAAAGGTATCAGTCTCCCCATTTTAGAGGCTCAGATTAGTTAAGCAGAACCAGGAAAATAATGCTCTACTCATCCTCTGTGTGGCCTGAGTGGATTTGCTTTACCTCTCTGAACCTTCATCCTGGTGAAGTCCAGGACTAGCTAGGCCAGTGTCTTAATGAGTCTACCAGCTGCAGTGCAGGTCCGTCTGCCGCCAGAGCCCAGAATCCGCGCAAGCTCAGCTGGCCCTTCAGGTATGTATGGTGCTGGCAATGGTGCCACAATCGCTCGGCACTGGGGAGGGAGGCAGGACGTGAAACTTTCAGGCAATGAAGGACTTGGAAGCACAGACAGGGATTGGAGGAGCAGGTGGAGAAACAGACAGGGTACATTTAGGGTAGAATGAGGATATGGGAGGGACTCCCAGACCTGTGGCTCCACCTCTCCAAACCCCCAGAACCTTCCCTTTCAGAATTTTCTGCTCTCTAGGAGGTGAGGCTGCGCTGAGCCACTCCTGTGCTCAGTTTCTCCTGGGTGTTCCAGACCCACTCCTGGAGAGAGATCGTATCAGGGCTTGGCTCAGGAGGGCTTTGCTGGCTACCCTCTCCCTAGGTGTCTCTCCCAGCCGCACCCGTCTCCCCCTGGTCTTCGCTCTTTCGAAGCCCATTCTAAGAGCTACCTCTGGCATCACTATACTCTGCAAAGCAACATGGAGTCGTGGCTCTATTCAAATCAGGCCCTGCCGTTGAGAAGCTACGTGCCCTTCTGCAAGCTATTAATCTCAGTTTCCCAATCTGTAAAATGGGGAGTAATCCTAGTACCTATCACAAAGGATCACTGTGAGAATTAAATAAGTCTGATACCTGTCCAGTCTCTAGAATAGCACCCAGCACCTAGTAAGTACTGCCTCCATGTTAGCGATGGCTGATTACTAAGGTGTAGGCTTCCTTTATTCCCTGCTCTGGGAATCACGGAGTCTCTGCATTAGCAGAGTGCCTTCGTGCAGAAGTTCCCAGCAGAGGCATGCTAAGCAGTTGATGTGGCTTGAATTGGAAAGCCTGTGCTTGAATTCCAGCTACTCCTTACAAAGGGTGATTATGGCAAGTTAGGAAACTTACCCTGGGTTTCCTCACCTATAAGATGGCGTTTACAGTACTTCCCACGCAGAAGGGTTTCTGTGCAGATAAGTAAGATAATGGCATGAAGAGTTTATCAGAACGCAGGGGCTGGGCATAGTGCGGGCGAGTATTGCTCTTATTAGCACCTGAACTTGCCCTCTGAGGGTTCACAGACAGGAGCCACAGAGAACAAAATAAAGAAGGGGGTGGGTCTCTGTGCCTTCTTTATCCTCTCTCCCTCCTACTCCAAAACAAAACCTCCCTTTCCCTTAGCCCATCAGGTGGATGTGGTAACAGAAGACAAAAGTCCTCGTTCTGACAAGTACCATCTGTGTGGCCTTGGGCAGGTCACTACCTATCTGCAAGCCACACTTGCCAATCAAACACTACATCAATTAGTCATTCACATAATTAGTCTCCTTGGGCCTTCCCCGAAGAACAGAGCCAGAGAAACTCCTAAGCCTTGGTCCCTACACAAATATTTATTGATTACAACTGGGCCCTGCCCTGGGCTAGGTGCTGGAGCTTCGGTGCTGCCTGGGGCTTTCTAGTGGTTCCCAGACTCCAGCAGCAGGCGGAGACTTGAACAGAGACTACACCAGGGATGCTCAGCAAGTGCAGTGAGTACTTACTCCGAGCAAGGCATGATACAAAGAACTCTACAGGGATGATACATTTCCACCTGGCTACTTCTGCATATCATTAAGTATGCATATCATTATTATCATAGCCATTTTATAGCTGCACGAACCAAGGCTCAAATAGGTTACATAACGTTCACAGAGTCACACAGCTCATTAACTGCTCGGAGAGACGGGAGCACAGAGGACTGTGTAACCCGACAAGAGCAGAGGGTTTGTCAGGAGGGAAGGCTTCCTGGAGGAGGTGATGTCTGCATCTTGCAAGATGAAGGAGGAGTCAGCAAAAAAGGAGAGTGTAAGAAGAGGGGACAGCAAGGGCAAGAACCAAGGGAACCATCCAAAAGGGATGTGATGACAGGTGACACTAAAGGATAGGGGTCAGGTAACTAAAGATTTGACTGCTATGCTATTAAGAGTTGGGGGTTTTACCCAGAAGGCAGTGAGGGCCCACGTAAGGGTTGGAAACAAGAGAAAGACATGATTAGATTCACAAGTCTGAAGCTCAGTTCACTTGCCCTCATGAAGTTCAGGCCTTCCCAGGCTTCCACGTCCAAAAGGGAGCCCGCAGAAGGTTATGGACGCCTCTCAGCCAGCACAACGCCCACTGCCTTTACAGCACCACGGTCTGAGCTCAGGGCTCCGCACTATGCGCCGGCCAAGTGACTTTATCTCTCTGAACCACACTTTCTTCATCTGCAATGTAACGTAACAGCAGTTCTGCGGCCGGGCTGTTACGAGAATGAGCCTGAAGTTGCATCTGTCCCCGCCTAGCCCGGGATCTAGCACACTGGACCTGCCCAGTGAAGTAGTGCCCTGCTGCCTCCCTGTCCTGAGATGGTTCTCCTTGCTTCAAAGATGAAAATAAACAATTTGTAAATCCGTTCTTTGACTGACCAGATGATTGATGGGACCTTTGTTACTTTCCACAATCAGAAGTTTTGACTATTCGTGAGCAACCCTGAAGATCTCTGACTCACAGTGATTTTGAATTTAGCAGAGCCCTGGATTAGAATTGCAAGAGCCATAAAGCTGGTGAGAGAGGCAAGTTGTTTGGCAAGTGAGAGTCTGACCATACTAGTCAGGTGCAGACTGAGCTGCTATAACAGAGGAGAACTAATATTTGGGTTTTTCTTTAAAAAAAAAAAAAAAAAAAAAAAA